>APFE030816775.1:0-16200 GCA_000404065.3 Pinus taeda
AGTGATGGAACCTTCACAGGTCCAAACACATCACTGTGCACAAGTTCTAATATCTGTTTCGCCCTCTTACTACCAAAGGGGAAACTCACCCGATTCTGCTTCCCATATACACAAATCTCACATAAATCAAAATCCAGAGAACTATTACTCATACCTTGTACCATACCTTTACCATGAAGTATCTTAAGGCCCTTTTCCCCAATATATCCAAGCCTTTGATTCCACATCATGGTCTTCTCTCCAGAGACCACTAGATTTTCTGCTCCACTTTTAGGAACCATAGAACTATTGCACCCATAAATAACAGTGCTACCATGCAGCTTGTACAGAGTTCCAATCCAAACTCCTAGCATCAAAACCAGTGCTCCCCGAATCATCTTGCAGGTATCCTTCTCAAACACTATTTTTACACTTTCATCATCCAGCTTGCTAATAGAAATCATATTTATGGCTAATGCAGGAATATGTAGAACACCTGGAAGCGTTCTAACCCTTCCACCTTGCAACTTCAACTTTACTTTTCCGCGACCAACGATTCTAGCCTTCCTATCATCCCCCAAGAAGACATCACAACCATCATATTTCTCATACTCATAGAACCACTCTCTATGGGGAGTGAAGTGAAAGGATGCACTTGAGTAAATCAACCATGCCTCATGATCTACATGTGTACTTGAAGAAGCCAAGTACACATCCCCACCTTCATCTGAGGTGGTTTTCACCTCTGAAAAAAAGGAGCATCATCAAATCCCTTACCTTTATCAGGAGCTTTAGATTTACAGTCCATTTTATAGTGCCCTTCCTTTTCGCATTTCCAGCACACCAGCTTTATAGGTTTTCCTGGAAATTTAGATCTCCCTCTAGATTTAGATCTCCCACTCGATGACTTATTTTTGTTTCTGTTCTGGGACCGTCCTCGTACAGACAAGGAATCACCATTATGGCTCTCCATATTTTTCTATCTCATCTCCTTCGTCAACAAGGATGAGACTATTTCATCAAACTACAAGGCAGTTGCAATGCTACCTATTGTAATAATTGGACTATCCCACGAATCTGGTAGAGAACACAACAAACTGATGCACTTATATTCATCTAAAATTTTAATATCAACAAATGCTAACTGACTTACCATAGTATTAAATGCATTCAGATGCTCTGTCACCGAGTCTCCATCTTTCATCCTCAGGTTATACAACTTTTTCCGCAAGAACAGTTTATTCATCAGAGACTTAGATTGGTACAAAGTCCCTAACTTGTCTCACAAAGTCTCCGCCGTAGCTTCCCCTGATACATTCAACAATACTGAATCTGAGACACACAATCGTATTGTGCTTTTTGCCTTTCAATCCAACTTCTTCCATTTTTCATCAGACACTCTCGTTGGTTTAGTACTCATATCTACCGCGATCCACTGATCTTTATCCACCAACAGATCCTCCATCTTGAGTTTCCACAACTCAAAAATCTGACCATTAAATTTCTCGATCTCTATATTTCCATTGCTCACCATCTTATTTCACCACCAGAATCGATCTCGCAGGTCTCCCACTGAACAGGGTCTACTACAGGCTCGAGCGAAACCTCTCAGCAACAAAGGCGTCCCCTTGAAGCCAAAACAACTATGATACCAAATGTAGGTTTCAACCCCGTATTGAAATTACCTGCATATGAATTCTAAAACACATAAAATAAACAATGCAAGAGCATAACACATAAAACAAATATACACGGAGATTTTCCCTTGGATCCCAAAACTGGGACTACTAGCTTGATTTTTCATTATGTTCCTTTCAAGCATCCAATACCATGGACCGAAAAACCATCGCGTCCAAAACCATGGACCGAAAACCATCGTGTCCAAAAAAATGTGCGAAAATCATGCACAAAACCATAAGTGGGTCCACCCAACCTAACATAGGGTCCAAAACCAAAATTTCCCCCTCAAACCCCCTGTGACCTCCCCCCCTCTAACCCTCGATTAACTACGTGGGCTAGTTGTGGAAAGATTATAGCACAACCCAACATTTGAGCATTGTAAACACATATTTTTACACTTTTGAGCATCATACAGAGGCTCAAGCCATTGGAAGCTGGACCAAGGAGACGTAGCCTAAGAGGGGTGAACTCCTTTATCATGTACTTGTTGTAATATGTTTTTGATGATGTTCTGTACATGTTTATGCTACTATTTGATTTCTTATTTATATTAAATTGTTCATAAAATTAACATAAAAACTCTTCATTTCACTTGCAAAAATTCATGAATCCTTAAGCACAATGAAAACATTTTGTTTATAATCTGAGGAGGATCTTAGTAATACAATCTAATATTCTATATTAGATCAATTTGGTATCAGAGCACTAGGTTTGCTTTGTGAAAGAAGGATTAAATTATTTGCAAGTTTATGTCATGCTTACAAGGTTAAAACTCAAAAGAGGTGAAGGAAAGCTGGTTGGAAGCCCTGAAGTTAGGTCAAGGGGAAGGAGAGCATGGTTGCCACAATATCAAACACCAGTTCAGCCTGAAGTTGCAGTTGAGACTCCAGAGATCATGTCTCATGAAGGAGAACCTACAAACATGACGGAAGATGAGAATAACTTTATAAAGGATTTCTTTGACATGATAGAGATGGTGAAGGTCCTCTATAAAGAAAGGAATACCAAGTTGCAAGGGGAAAGTTACAAACCTCCCAAAGGAGAAGGCTCTTCAGGAGGAGGTGATGGAAATGGAGACAAACCTCCACCATATTCTTCTTCGCAAGCATCTTCACCCTCTTCCACTAACATAATCATTACTCATACTCATCATCGTTCTTCAAAAGGAACTGGTAAGTCACCTTTTTTAAAACTTGATGTTAAATTTGAGCTGCCCATGTATAATGATGAAGTGAATGCAGAGATGCTTGATAATTGGATTCATCAATTGGAGGTCTATTGCAGGATTCAAAACCTTCAAGAGGATGACATAAAGATTCAATTAGCTTCCTTGAGAGTGGAGGGTGCAACACTAGTATGGTGGGAATCAAAGACCCAAGAGGAGATTAAAAAACACGGTAAGATCTCAATTTCTTGGACTGGTTTCATTGTTGCAATCAAAAAACAATTCTACCCTCTAGCTTATATGCAGAAAGCCATCATGAATTGGCAGAACTTTAGACAGCTTAAAGGTCAAAATGTGCAAGATTACACCCAAGAATTCAGAAAAAGGTCTTTGATCTTAGGTGTAGATTTGCAATCACAGGACACATTGTTGAAGTACATAGGGGGTTTACACAGTTACCTTAGGCATAATATCTTAATGTTTAATCCCAATAATCTAAATGATGTATGTGTGCAAGCCACTCATCTTGAGGTAAGAGGGAAAAACACTCCAAAAGAAGGTAGTAAAAAGCCATTTAAGAGTAAAGGAAAGGAAAAGGCTTTCAAAGGGAAGGCAAATAAAAATTCATCTATCAAAAAAGGAGAGAAAATTACATGCAAACATTGTTTCAGAGAGAGTCACGATGAAGCTCATTATTGGAAGCTTCATCCTGAAATGAGACCAAAGAGAAACAACAACAAGGGAAAATAAAAAACAATTGCAACCACTGAACAGGGTTTGGGATCCGATTCGGGCAATGAAATTAAAATCATAGCCATGGGGTTAAAAGGAAAAGAATCCATTGCCATCACTAGTTCTTCAGACTAGCAAAATGGAACTCCAAACGAAAAGAGGAGAATATAACTTTTTCACATAAGGGTGATATCAAAACACAACAAGATTGATACACTTTTCGATAGTGGCTCTCAAGCCAATCTTATCCCTAAGAACATTGTCAAAAGTTTAAACTTGGAAACCGTTCCACATCATAAACCGTATCCACTTGGATGGGTGTGTGACAACGCGCAATTGCAAGTTACTAGAAAGTGTAAACTGAAATTCACTATTACTGCAAATTTCATAGATGATGTGGAGCTTGATGTTGTGTCATTAGATATCTGTAGCATAGTTTTGGGTAGCCCATACATTTATGACAGAAAAGCTATTTTCCATAGACATGAAAACAAATATCATTTATTTAAAGGTGGAGTAGAGTATATTGTGAGAGCTCATAGGAAGAACATAAATCTTTCGCTTGTTAATGTAGGGAAAATGAAAAGACTAGTGCATTCGAGCAAGAATTTTGTGCTTCTAATGATCAAACTGAGGAATGATGTTGATAATGAAGCTTTTAAAGGTTGTGATTCAAATTTGAAATATGAATCGGTTGGCGTAGTTAACCAATATGACGAGATGTTTCAAGAACCAAAGGGATTACCTCCCAAGAGAGGAATCCAACATGAGATACAATTGCAGCAAGATTGTCCTCTCCCTAACATTGCCATGTACAGGATGTCAATGATGGAAAGCGCAGAAATTAAGAAGAAAATTCAAGAGTTGTTGAACAAAGGGATCATCAGACCATCTTCCTCGTCATGTGGTTCACCTATTGTCTTGGTGCCAAAAAAGGGTGGAACATGGCGCATGTGTGTGGACTTTCTTGCATTGAACAAAATTACAATAAATAATCGTTACCCACTACCCAGAATAGATGATTTACTTGATAAATTGAAAGATGCATAGTATTTTACTAAGTTTGGCTTAAGAAGTGGCTACCATCAAATTAGAATAGCTAAAGGATACATTTGGAAGACAACATTCAAAACAAAACAGGGTTTGTTTGAATGGATAGTTATATCGTTTGGTTTATGTAATGCTACCGCTACATTCATGCGTGTGATGAATGATGTATTGAGGCCATTTCCTGATGAGTTTGTCATGGTATACTTATATGACATCTTAATTTTCAGTAAATCTCATGATGAACATGTCATGCATGTAAGAAAAGCACTTGATGTCCTGAAAAAAGAACAGTTGTATCTTAAGATGTCAAAGTGCGATTTTGGAAAAACTTCTTTAGATTACTTGGGTCATATTGTTGGAGGAGGTGAGTTGACAATAGATCCCTCCAAGGTTGATGTCATTGTGAATTGGCCAAGGCCTAAGACAGTTACAGAAGTAAGAAGTTTTTTGGGAGCAACCCAATATTGGAGGAATTTCATTGCTAATTTCTCTCTTATAGCAGCTCCTTTGCATGTGTTGACAAGTGTGAAAAAGGTTTTTCAGTGGGGAGGCAAACAAAAGAAGGCCTTTGATGCATTGAAGGAAAAGATCAATACAACTCCAGTACTTGCACTTCCGGACTTGAGATAGTCGTTTGAGATTCAGAAATATGCTAGTGACTATGCTATGGGTGCATTCCTCATGCGACATGGTAAGCCTATTTATTTTCATTCGGAAACTTTTAATGGTGTAGTGATTAACTATCCTACATATGACAAGGAATTGTTTGCATTGGTGAAACGTGTGAAAAAAATGGAAACACTACTTGATGGGTAAGGAAACAGTCATTCACACTGATAATTAACCATTGCAATACCTGCAATCACAATCAAAGTTGTAGCAAACAAGGCACTTCCGATGGATGGGTTTTCTTCAACAATTCCACTTGGTAATCAGGTATAAGAAAGGTATCTACAATAAAGTTGTTGATATGCTTTCTAGGCCTATTGTTAGTGCAACTACTTTACTCAAGCATAATTATGTTTTACATGAAAGTTATATTGAGCAATATGCATTAGATAATGACTTTCAAGATGTTTATGCAAGCTTCAGTCAAGGTAACCAAGTAGAGGAATTGGATTATAATTTGCATGATAACTTGTTGTACCATCTTGGTAAGCATTGCATTCCACAGGGAGAAAGAGTTAACATCATAAGAGAGGCACATACTTCTCTTATTGTTGGTCATTTCAGTGTAAGTAAGACGGTGGCACATCTACAGAGGTATTTCTATTGGCCTCATATGCTTGAAAATGTGTCCCATTTTATTAAAGGATGTTCATTATCTGCAATCAGTAAGCCTAGCAATAGGAAGTTAGGATTGTACACACCACTTCCAGTTCCTACACGACTGTGGGAGAGTGTTTCTATGGATTTTGTAGGAGGTCTTGCATTGTCAAAAAGAGGTCAAGATTATTTGTATGTAGTTATGGATAGGTTCAGCAAAATGTGTATTTTGATGACATGTAAAAAGCAAGGTATAACTGAACAAACTGCTCAGTTATTCTTTTAGAATGTTTGGGTGCATTTTGGATTTCCCACATCTATTGTTAGTGATTGAGATTCTCACTTTTTTGGGAATTTTTGGTCAAGCTTGTGGGGATTCATGGACACCAAATTGAATAAGTGTACAACCTTTCATCTAAAAACAGAAGTGGTGAACATAGCAGTGATACATCTTCTTCGTGGGTATTGCAACAAGCATCCTAAGTTGTGGGATGAACATTTGCACTATATTCAACATGCTTACAACCGAGCCAAGCACTCTTCAACTCAAACTCGTCATTTGAGGCATGCTTGGGATGCTTGCCTAAATCTCCTTTGGATGTTATTTTTGGCAAAGATGTTGCTATTGCAGGTTATATCGACATAGACAAAGCAAGAAATTTCATTGAACAAATCCAATTAGTACAAATCAAGGCACGACAAGCATCGTCAAGATCACAAGTTCCAAGTTGGTGATGAAGTTTGGCTTCACATTAAGAAAGAGAGGCTCCAAGGAGAAGGTAAAAAGCTAAAACCAATTAGATATGGTCCATTCAGAATTTTGGAAAAGATTGGTAACGATGCCTTCCTGTTGGATTTGCCTTCATATATGCAAATTTCTATTGTTGTTAATGTTGAGAATTTAAGATTGTATGAGCCTCCTTTTACTGAAGATCAAGGAGAGAATATTCAAATTCCTTCTATTGAATACTTTTCTCTAGAATTCCTTGATGAGCTTCAATAAGACACTATACTTGATAGAAGAACAAGGACATCAAAAAGGGGAAGTATCGATTATCTTCGAGTGGGGCTCAACGGTACAAATCCTTTAAAATCCAAATGGATAGAGGTTGGAAAGGCGAGGGAACTGTACCCTCACCTGTTGGACAATTGAGAGTGATCCTTTTGGGGTCCAAAAGGCTTCTAGTGGGGAGGAGTGACCAGGTGCTCAAAATTAGGCTCGAAACTCAAAGTGTCAGAATCTTGATAAACTTAGCTTCAGACCGAAGATCTCATCATTCTGATTCCAACGGTGTGAACGACACTCGAATCTGAGCTCGTATGAAGAAGTTAGAGCAAGTCAAAGTTTAGGTTTGACTTGGATAGAAGACAGGAAAAGATGATGTGGCAAGGCCCTTCAGCGAATGGGGAAGCGCCAAGTGTTATGCTGCCATTGGACCCCATATTTCACAAATCGTATATAGCAGGTGAGTCATGTTAAAGACTCGGTCCCAAGCAAGACAGGGTTGCAATGTGATAAATTGCAATTGTACTTCGCAACAGGGAAGGCATTGCGGAAATCGGCCCCCAACATACCCAGGTTGCGATGCGATAATCGTTATCGCATATCGCAATCGCACACAACATAAGGCAGAGTCTCGCATTATGTTACCCACTAGTTCTCCACCAATTGCAATTTGCAAAAGGATCCCGAATGCGGTGCAACTAAGGGTTACAATTAATAGTACCGTTGGGTCCGCCATATCACAATCGCACATCGCCTCACCGCATTCACATACCATAAGACTATCGGTTTTCTGCCGATTGTGATTTTTGATGGGACAGTCGGTGCCAACAAATTATGGACCATCGTGGGGTGAAATTTTCACTCGTTAGCTCTTTTTGGAGCTAATTTGTAGGATCATGCCGGAAATGGGGCAATTTGTGGAGAGAATGTTGGGAAAACAAGGAGAAGTCATAACTTCTTCAGTTTTCCACCAAATTGGGTGCAAAAAGAGGCTAGATAGCCATTTTTGCGTATTCTAGACTGATTGGAGTAGGTTTTAGAAGTTTTTTTGTAAACACATATTTTTACACTTTTGAGCATAATAGAGAGGCCCAAGCCATTGGAAGCTGGACCAAGGAGACGTAACCTAGGAGGGGTGAACTCATTTATCATGTGATTGTTGTAATGTGTTTTTGATGATGTTCTATACATGTTTATGTTGTTGTTTAGTTTCTTATTTATGTTAAATTGCTCATAAAATTAACATAAAAACTCTTCATTTCACTTGCAAAAATTCATGAATCCTTAAGCACAATGAAATCATTTTGTGTATAATCTGAGGAGGATCTTAGAAATACAATATTATATTCTAAATCAGATCAACCATCCTATAGACAAGCTCCCATCTATCAGATGACATAGCTCAACCATCCTATGGATAAGCTCCCATTTATTAGATGACATAGCTCATTGTATCTAATAATTATCTAGGATAGTTGTCTGCTCCTTTGCGAGCGTTGACTCCATCATCATTGTTATTCCATGAACAAGCTTCATAGGTGAACCATCAAGTAACAAACCTGAACTTCTTGGCATCCTCTCTTACCGTAGCTCCCTCCTTAAATCTAGAAACTGCACCACTAGGAAATGAAATGACCACGCTAGCATTCACAGCATTCTCATTCTCCATTACACGTGGTGCTACTCTCTCCTTCTTACTTTCCTTTGGAACCGTATGGGAAATAGAGTTCTCCATTGTCACTCCCAAACATTGGTACTTTTTATGAATGATGTTTTTGCAGAGAAACAAACACTACATCGATCTAATGCGAATTATTATATGCCACAACATAGGTTTTGCCATGTTCAAGTCTCCCCTTCATCATTGTGTGCAATTTAATGGGTGGTAGTTAAATGGCTTTGGGTATAAGTAGACCATGATAATTGAGAATCCCTACACTTCTGAAATTAATGGTTACATTTATCCATAAGTCTGTGTAGCCTCATAGTCTGCATGGTATTTAAACAACAAAAGAGGCGTCAAATGTCCTTTAATAGGATGGAAAATATACTTCCATTCTTGATTTGCAAAGGTATGGCAGAACCAGTTGCATTTGCATAATGGTGTTCATGTTAACCTTGCATATGCAAGTGCATGTATTATTTATACCAAAAAATTCATAGGTATGATTGGTGTTCCTTGATCTTGGAGTGAGCCTGAATAAGCCGACAACTAAGCCATTATTATTAATGTTATTGCTCGAAACTTTTCACCCATCTATGTATGATCCTATAGTGTACAAATTCTATTCATTTTTATTTTCAATACAGTGAACTTATGGATTATGTTTACACGTCAATCATATTCTTAATGTTACTATTTCTTACGCTACTACCTTACGATGTTTCCTTTGCAACATATGGTGCAATTGCTAATTAAGACACAAATTATAAAATCTATTATATATAAGCTTGTCAAAACTTTTGTTAATAAATTTAATTGCAAAATTTTTAAATACACTCGATATTACTATTTTTTCTTCAGAAAAAAAAAAAAAAAATAAAAATAAAAAAAAAAATAAAAATAAAAAATAAAAATAAAATAAAATAAAATAAAATAAAAATAAAAAAAAATACATGCTTTATTATTTTTTTTTATATCAAAGAAAAATCGTAATATTGAGTGTATTTAAAAATTTTGCAATTAAATCCATTAACAAAAGTTTTGACAAGCTTATATATAATAGATTTTATATTATAATGTAATAAGTGCATTCCATCCTGTGCATAAATTCCAATATAGCATTATATCAAAAACCAAAATAGGCATACTCATACAACATGTATGCCCCATATCGGATACACTGTCATAAAAACTACGCATCCAAAAAGAATTGCCAAGAAGCATAGAAGTTGCAATATAGTAACTAAAAGCAAAGATGGTCTTATTGTTGATGAATTGATTATGTAATTGTTTGGCAAATGATGGGTAAAAGCAAAGATGGTCTTATTGTTGATGAATTTATTATGTAATTGTTTAGCAAATGATGGGTATAGGGTGAAATGATGAGTCTTTCATGATTCAATACTGGAAGGGGATCGAAGGGACTAATATTGAGATGTATAATATTAAGGGAGGCATTTTGAATTAAAATGACTTTGATTATCTAATTATATAGTTTTATTACCGATTCATTGTTTTTATTATACATTTAATAGTTATGGTAGCAAAATTTGAAGAAAATTAAAAGTAAGGATGTTCAAGATTGGCTAAGCATTCATTCTATTTCATTAAATAAACTCGTATTGTAAACCTTAACAATGATGGTAATGTATTTTGTAAATGTGATTTTTTTTACTAACTTTTTATAGGAATATTATTGATAGTTATAATGTTTCATGCTAAGTAGTTGTGTTAAGTTACTTTCTTATGGAGTTAAAGTATAGTTCTTAATAAGATTTCAAAGTTATATTTTTCTTGAAAATACACATATTCTCAATTGAAATGACTATAACATTCTTATTTTTAATGAATGACCTTGAAGTTTTGTTATTTTTCAGAGACTAGTGATTGTGATCAAAATTTCATAAAGCTTAATGAATCTTTTTGGTGTTTGAATCAATGTGAATTCACACATTATATATATCACGACTTCCTTCTATCTTTATTTTTGAAACTATAGGTACTCTCAATTGAAACGACTATAATACTCTTATTTCTAATGAATGACCTTAAAGCTTCGCTATTTTTCGAAGACTAGCGATTGTGATCAAAATTTCATACAACCTACTAAATCTTTTGGGCATCTGAATCAATGTGAATTCACACACTATATATATCATGACTTCCTTCTATCTTTATTTCGAAACTGTTCTTGTATTCAATCAAAGTGCTTATTTAAATAAAATTATAGATATTTAACTATAACCACTAGATTTATGGAAATATATCTAATATTTCTAAGTATTGAAGAAGATATTTCCTTTATAATTAAAAAATACACCTTTCCATTTACATAAATTTTACTTGTAATAAGTGTTGACACCTAAACATTGAGATTGAGAAAATTGTAAATAATGTAAATAATAAAATAAAGAAGACGAAGAGACATTAGAATATGAATTGTAATGGTCTCCCTCTCCTTATATATATTAACAACCATTCTTAATGAAATTCATACATTCATGTAGTTACCCAAGCCTAACCTGACATGGTACCAAAGCTACAGGTCCCAATTTAACCTCTTTCTGCTATGTAACTCCTATCTACTGTCATTTTCCATGCCATTGTCCTTCATTTTTCCTACCATTATACTTTGTCCCTCTACGTTTGAGTTGTGCGTTAATTCCAAGTTTGTGCTCTTGGTGTATATTCTCTATGAGTTTATTTGAAGTCTTGAGAAATGTGTTGAAGCAGTTCTTGTGAAATTCATTGAAGCGAAATGTTAAATATTTGGTCATGTCACTAGAATATATTGAACATTAGTTGTGTTATTTAATTGTGTTAGACTGGAGCTATGTGCATTAAAGCGTGGTAATGGAGCGTTGAGTTTGTGAAGAGTGGTATTGAATGTTGTTTCAAAGCTATGCATTGAATTATGTGAATTATATGTGCATTGGCATCATATATCTCTTGGTGCATTGGGTATATAAATTAGATTTTCGCTTTGTGCATTGAAGTTAGTTTTTTGTTTTTGTTTTTCTTTTATGGTCGTAAGTCCTACAACCATGGTATGTTGATCATATGACATGCAAACTCTAATATGTGTTCATGTATTAATCTTTGTGCGTTGAATTTGTGATGGGTAAGCAATAATCTTGATGTCGTGAGTCCTACTGGTTTGAAATCTGTATTAATGCTACCACATGGTCATTGTTGTGTTAAATTTTGTTGACCACCACTAGGTTAAACTTTGTGTCCTCCTTATGCATTGATGTCATTGTTTATATATGGGTTGGAATGGAACCTTGAAGACTTGTTGGTATGTCAAATGTGTTGAAGTTTGTGCCTTGTGAATATATTATATGTTGGTTATTGTTATATAGCATATGTGTTGATATTAGTTGGTTGATATTGCGGTGGTTTAAATCATATGTATAGTGAGTTGAATGCTATGTATTGAAGTCATATGTATGTGAGATGTATTATGGATTGAATGTCGTAGTTGTAGTGTAATATGTGTTAGCATTTACACATATTATATTAAACCATTATGTTATATAAATAGAAGGTATTAAGAACAAAAAGGCATATAGTAAGGCTTGGAACCATTGTCATTCACAAAATTGTTAGCAGATAACTCATCTTGAAATGCATTCTCTCATCTCCATTGTTGGAGTAGCTCTCTCTAGAAAATAGAACTGCCATGAATAGTCCAGAAAAATTAAGAACACCCTCATTTTTAACGAACTTCATAAAGGAATTTGTGAAGGAGAAGGTGGAAATCCTCTTGAAAAGCCCACATCTGACAAATAGTTCGCCATACGGGAGAAAAAGAACAACCTATGACTTGATTGCAACATCAGTCAATAAAGAGGTGAGTCATTGCACTACACCATTTACAAATGTCATTGAAGCCTTAAAGAAGCTAAATGACTTATATGACTCACACTTTGAGGTTGAAGTAGTCTAAATAATGATCAAATTGTTCAATTTATAATTGAAAGATGATGATCCCCTTTGCCCCAACCTCTGAAATAAGAGCCATTATGCATGATATAGAAGCTACAGGAGTTAAAATAAGTGTTCCTCTCACAATTTTCGTCAGGGCACTATATCCCACATATTCTATTTATCTTGAGTCATTACAAGCCAGTGGCAAACTTAAGGAGACTTCCTTTGACTCTCTTGTGGAGATGTTTGCTGAAAGAATTTTTTTTTTTGGGAAGAATGAGCCAACTACTCAATATTATGAAGAAGTTGTGTGCCTTGCACAACAATAGAACAATCAGGCACAAGATTCTGCCGGAGGAAGAGGTGGTCGAAGAGGATGTGGAAAGAAGAATAATAGAGGCAGGGGGAGCAAACATTACCAAGGAGGAAGACTTGATCTTAATTGTATACGATGCAACATAAATGGATATGATGCTTCCACATGCAAGCTCTCTTGGGACAAAATCAAACAGGAAAGGAATGAAGAGAAACGAAGATCACGAGATGAAGGGAAAGGTAATGCACCTGAATCCACTCATTATATTGTGGCACATTGCAATATTGGAGTAATTATAGACTTGTTTAATGCTTCACTCACTTTGTGGAAAGATGCATGGTTGCTTGACTCAAGAGCAACTTGCCACATGACTTTTCGAAGAGATTGCTTTGAAGAATTCAATGACATTGTTGATGGAGTAATCTACTTGGCAGATAAGTCAAAACACAAGCCATATGGGCTTCGCACAATCAAGCTCAAATTGCATAGTCCCCCTGAATTTCTTCTACATGATGTTCTCTACCTCCCAAAGTTGCAAAGGAATTTGTTGTCCTTGGTTCATATTTTCTTGCAAGGATACTCCATTCACATGTTTGATGGTAAGGTTGAGGTGAGAAAAGCATTAGACAACTCATTTATCATGACTAGGATATAAGAAGATAGACTTTTGAAGCTACTACAACAAAACAAGCAATTTGCGCCAGATTTAGCACTAGATTTTAGTGCATTTTTTTCTCAATTGGGATGAGCATCCTGGCGCTAAATCTGGCTCTATTGTACAATTTTTAAAGCGTCTTTTTTTGCACCAAATTTTGCATCTTTTTTACGCCAAATTTTCCATCATTTTTTGCATCATATTTTGCACCAAGATTTTCATTTGGTTTTACAACAGGTTTTGCTTCTAGTTTTGTGCCATTTTTTGCATCTATTTTTGCATCATTTTTTGCTTCCTCTTTTGTGGCATTCTTTGCTTCTAGTTTTGTGTCATAATTTGCATCAATTTTTACACCATCTTTGGCATCTGATTTAGTGCCTTTTTTTACATCGAGTTTGTGCCAATTTTTGCATTTGGTCTTATGCCATTTTTTGCTTCTAATTTTGTACTTATTTTTACATCTATTTTTGTGCCAGTTTTTCTCCCTTTTTTTACACCATTCTTTCCATCCAATTTTGCACCATATGTTGAATCTGATTTAGTGTCAAATTTTACATGCATTTTTGCACTATTTTTTGCATCCACTTTTGCGTTTTATTTATCTCCCTTTTTTGCATCCTATTTTGCACCATATTTTGCATTTAATTTTCCATCATTTGTTTCATCCAATTTAGCATCATTTTTAACACCATTTCTTGCATCCAATTTTGCATACTTTTGAGCACTAAATTTGCATCTTATGTTGAACCATATGTTGCATCCACCTTTGCATCCCATTTTGTGTCTATTGTTACGTTCAATTTTGAGCCATTTTTTTGTCTAATTTTGCATTTGTTTTTGCACCAAGTTTTGAATGATTTGTTGCACCTCATTTTACATCCAATGTTGAATCTCAATTTGCATCCAAATTTGAGCCATTTTTATGCCCATTTTTGCACCATTTTTTATGTCCAAATTTGCATCCTTTTTGGCATCTAATTTTTCATCCTTTTTAGCTTCCAAATTTGCATCCTTTTTCCTGCCACATTTTGTGTCCACATTTGCATCTCATTTTGCACCTAGATTTTAGTTTGAATTTTCATCTAGTTATGCATCATTTTTGACATCTTTGGTTTCACCCTTTTTTAGTCCCATTTTGCATCTTGTTTTGTGTCTTTTCTTACATCTTTTTTTCATCCTAATTTTACACCATTCTTTGAATCCTCATTTTGGTGTCCATTTTTGCATCCTTGTTTGTCCCCAATTCGGTATCCTTTCATATGCCCTATTTTGTGCCCTTCTTTGTGTCTAGTGTTGCACCATTTTTTTATTTTACTTTAAAACCCTTTTTGTTTCATTGTTTGCATCTTGTTTTGATGGCTAGTTTAACTTCCAATTCTACTCCTAATTTTGCATCCATGGTTAAATCCACTTTTGGCTTCTTGTTTAGATTTTTACTTTTATTTCCATTTATGACCCCCTCATGGGTTCATTTTACTAAGTTCATTTTACATAGTGAAATATATTAAAGTTTCTAAATATCATTTTGCTGTAGGATTTTATCACGGTTAGATGAATAATCCCTCTTAGTTTATCCGGAAACCTAGGACAAACCTTAAGAGAAAGGTTGTCCTAAGGCTTAGGAATTCCTTAGAAAGATCAAGAGTAGAGTATTATTAAGAAAAAAATAGGAATGAATTCTTGTGAGTCCCTCCGCATGCAAGGTCTCTTGGGAGTTTTTAGTATAGCTAGGAAGCGCTCCTTAGCTAAGCTCCAAAGCTTGGTCCTACACATAAGAGAGAGAATAAAACAACCTTCACAACATAATATATTGATAATCGAAACTATAAGAAACATATAAATATTATTGAATAAATAAATACAAACCAAAATTCCATACATCCATTAGTTAAATAGAAGAAGTAAAGAATGAATAGAAACATAGCTCCAAACTCTCCCTCTCAAGATAGATCTCAACAGCATGACAATACAAGAATTCCCATCATTTTTTCAATGGCCAAGCCTCCAATATATAGGAAAGTGAAGGCTATGAAGATTTCCCCAATTCCTCATTAGTTCAATTTGGGAGAAAATCTTTTGGATGAATAATGTTTCCTCATATAAAATGGCCCTTTCCACTTTTTAGATGCTTTTGTGCTTCGGAAAAAGCTTCTCGATGCTTTATGGCTCTTTCCCACTTTTGTATGCTTTATTTTTTAGGAAAAAGCTAAAGATGAGGATAAAGAGATCACATTCCACATATGAGTTTCCGAAAGTGAACAAGAGTGTCAAATTCAAATTCTAGTTTGCTTATGTTTTAGGTTTTTTAATATATATTTAGTTTTAGTATTTTTTTGATTTTCTAAAAAAATATATTTAGTTTCTTTTTTGGTATTTTTTTTCTATAAAAAAAATTATATTTTTTTTTTTGATAAAAATGGATTTTAAACATTCCATTCATGCTAAATTTGTGATTTTATGGTAGGAGTTTAAATTATATATAAAAAAGTAACTGAATGCCATGTGTTGTGTCACTGAGATGGGTGTTATACATCTCTTCCTTGCTAAGTTATAGAACGTGCTTGGGTTTTCTTAATGCAATAAAACTAATTATGTTCTTCATGATATCTTGAAATGTTCATCTTGAACCAGGCTAATAAAACAATAAAGTTAAAATAGGTTTGCCTTTGTCCTTTGCAGATCTTTGTCCCCATTAATCTTAGTCTTAATAGATTAATTTTCTTATGGTGGCCTTGAGTGGTCACTTCCATTAGTTGCA
>APFE030816775.1:19738-67879 GCA_000404065.3 Pinus taeda
GTCAAACTAGGTGCAAATTATGGCACAAGAAAAATGGATGCAATAGTGGACACAATAACAGATGAAAAAGAGGATGTATATATGGATGCAAAACAAGATGTAAAAGTCAATGCAACAAAAGTAGATGCAAAATTAGATGTAAAAACTAGAGACAAACCTCGATGAAGAACTTGGAACAAAGGGGATGCAAAAAATATGCAAAAATGGATGCAAAAAATGATTTAAAAAATGATGTAAAAGAGGATGCAAGAGATGATGCTAAATTTGATGAAAGTGTAGGCGCAAAAAGTGGATGCAATAGAGGATGCAAAAGATGGTTAAACAAAATTAGGTGCCAAACTTGATGCAAAACATGGTGCAAAGGATGGCACGAAACATGGCATAAAACCTGGCGTAAAACTTGGTGTAAAATCGGGTGCAAAACCTATTACAATACATGGTGCTAAACTTGATGTAAGACTTGGCGCAAAACTCGGTGAAAATTTTGCATCAAGTTTTGCACCATATTTGATAAATGGACAAAAATAGCACCAAAAATGGTCTCTAGATGCAAAAAGGGAAGCAAAAAGGGATGCTAATCACAGGGTTTTGTTGTAGTGAAGGGACCTTTGCTCATGCACAAACCTTTGCATATAGTTCTCAATATGATGAAGGTACATTGTTATCTAGTCTCTTATGCCATGTTAGATTTGGACATCTAAACTATGATAGTCTTTGTTTATTGAAGATAAATGTTGTTACTGGTTTGCCCAACATTCCTAAGAAACTTTAACAATGTGATGCTTGTATCTTAGGAAAACACAACAAATAGTCATTTCATGATTCTCATTCCAGAGCACATACAAAGCTTGAACTGATTCATTCTCACTTGTGTGACCCTATGCATATTCCTTCTGAAGATGGTAATAAATACATGATGAGTTTTATTGATGACCATACCAAAATATGTTGGGTATATCTGTTGAAGAACAAATTTAAAGCTTTTGAAACTCTTAAAAACTTTCATGCATGGATTAAAAACAATACACAATGTCATATTGGCTCTATTCGTATTGACAATAGAAGAGAATATACTTAAAATGAATTTGAAAAATATCGTTTCCAACATGGGATCAAATATCAAACAATTGTGCCTTATAATCCTCAATAGAACAGTGTGGCTGAAGAATGAACGTGATAATCTTAAATATGGTACATTCAATGTTGTTTTTAAAAAATGTTAAGTTGATGCTCTAGTGTCTATTAAGAATAGGTGTCCATCTCATGCTCTGAAAAACATAATTCCCTATGAAATGTGGTATGGCCACATTCCTTTGGTGAGGCATCTCAGGGATTTTGGTTCCACCTCTTATGCCTTAATACCTAAGGAACAAAGAAACAAACTTGGTGCAAGGAGTAGAAAATGTGTCTCTTCAGGTACTTAAATACCTCCAAATTATATCATATCTATGATGAAGTAAATAAGAAGTTTATACTATCTAGAGGTGTATTTTTTCTTGAATCTTCCAAGATTAACAATGTCGTTGAGTGGCAACTTGATCACTTGGAAAGGTTCGTGCATGCAAAATATTTTCAAGAATTTGATAATGAGATTCCACATCTTGAAGGGGGGATCCCTATCCTGAATCAATATGTTGAAACTAGTTCTGAATCACTCTCTCCCCCTCATGAAGCTCAAACCACTAGTTAAGAAGACACTGAGTGATGTGATTGGGAGAGTTGGAAGGCTAAATCTTGATTCGACCCCATATCAATCAAATGAACAACCCAGACCATCTCAAAAAGGTCCTCCAAAATGGATCATTAAGACACTTGAAAGTCTTCATCATATTGAGATTGGAAAGATAGGAACAAGAAGCTTTACTAGATAGAATTGAGGTGATGTAGACGATTAGGATTCACTTGTTGATATTTATATTTCTGACGATTCTAAATTAAATTTGTGTACAGATTTTGAACCAACTTCCTTCAAATAATTTTCTTCTCATGATGAATGGAAAAAATTAATGCAAAAATAGTATGATACTCTGATAAAAAATGGAATCTAGATGTTGGTGGACCCTCCATTGGGAACCAAACCAATTGGTTGCAAGTGGGTCTTCAAGAACAAGTACAAAGCAGATGGGTCACTTGAAAAGCATAAATCTAGGCTCATCGCAAAAGGTTTTGCATAGAAATAAGGGGTCGATTATGAGGAGACATTTTCCCCCACAACAAAATGAGCTACCATCCAGACTCGCTTTGCCTTGGTAGCTCATAGCAGTTTGAAAGTCCATTAAATGAATGTAAAAACTTCTTTCTTAAATGCATATTTGAAAGATATTGTTTTTATGTCTCAACTAGAAGAATTTGTTATGGAAGGACAAGAGCAAAAAGTGCATAGGCTTTTCAAATCCTTGTATGGTATCAAACAAGCACCGCGAGGCTAGTATGAGAAATTGACCAAGCATCTTCTGAAACTAAATTTCAAACACTATGATCTTGATGATGAAAATTTGTTTGTCAAGAGAGTTGGCAAAATTGTTCTATATCTTGTGGTGTATGTAGATGATTTTCTGATGATAAGGAACAATGAAGATTACATTCCATCCATAAAGAAAGAATTGAGGAAAGGTTTTGACATGACATCTTTGGGATATGTTCACTACTATCTGGGTATTAAAGTAACCCAACATCTGAAGTTTATATTCCTCCCTCAAAAGAAGTACACTGGAGATTTGTTGAACAAATTTGGCATGGTTGAGCACAATCATTTGACCACTCCAATGGAACAAAATCTAAATCTCACATCCACTAAAGGAATGAATTTGAGAATGTAACAAAGTACAGACAAGTCGTAGGAAGTCTTAATTACCTGACTACTACCAAACCTAACATTTCATTTGTTATTGGAATCCTCTCCATGTTTATGCAAAATCCTTATGAGGGTCATTAGTCTGCTGAAAAAAAGAATCCTAAGGTACTTGAAGGGAACTCAAGACTTTGCACTCAAGTATATGCAGGTGGATAACTTCAGCATGATTAAATACTCTGATTTAGATTTTGATGGTAATAAAGAAAATGGAGTATCTGCTTCAGGTTATGTTATAAGTCTTGGATCAAGATCCATCTATTGAAGGTCACGTAAGCAATCAATTCCAGCAAATTCCATAACAAAGGAAGAATATGTAGTAATTGTAGAAGACACAAAGCAAAATTGTGTTGTGGAGGAAATTTTTGGAAGATTTGCAGGAGAAACAGGTGCATTATACTTCTCTTTTGATAGACAATACATATGCAATAAAATTGGCCAAGAATACAAAGTTCCATGATCAAACCAAGCATATCAATGCAATGTATCATATGATTCGACATCTATTGAGGCGAAGGCTATTCACCTACGCCATTATTCCACAAATGAGCAAAGATTACATAGATCTTCACCAAAGTGCTTGGAAGAGAAAAGTTTGAGATATTAAGAATGATGCATGGACTCACCAACATCCCTTCAGATTAGGGGGGGGGAGGGGGAATGTTGACACCTAATCTTTGGGATTGGGAAAATTGCAAATAATGTAAATAAGAAAATAAAGAAGGTGAAGAGACAATGGAATGTGAATTCCAATAATATCCCTCTCCTTGTATATATTATTGATGATTCTAACTGAAATTCATTCATTCGTGGAGTTACCCAAGCCTAGCATGACAATAATCAATGTTAAGAAATACCCCATGAAATACTTCAGAATGGGAGCATATAGGCCTTCCTCATTGTATCAAGACCTCACCCATCTCATACCCACTCGCATATGTCTCCACTTCGAGGGGCTACTGCAAGTTTGGTAATGCTAGAACTGGTGCTTGAATGATCTTCTTCTTTAGCTCCTCAAAGGCCCTTTACTAACCCTTTCTCCATTGGAATTTTTTGCCACTTGTTATGGCATGGAGTGGTCCTACTACCACCGAAAATGAGGATATGAATTTCCTCAGGTATTGTGCCACCCCAACAGAACTTTAAATTTTAAAACTTTAGTATGCACTAGCCATTTCATGATGGCCTTCATCTTGGCATGATCTATTTTAAACTATCTCCCACCTATCACATACTCCAAATACGCCAAATGTTACCATGCAAATTCGCACTTCTTGAGATTTGCTAGTAGTTAGTGATTCTTTAATGTCTCTAGCACTTGAATCAAATGCCAGATGTGCTCGTCCCAGGTAGCATTCTATACCAGTATATATTCCAAATATAAAACAACAAATGAATCTATAAAATGGTGTAATATATCAGTTATTAACCTCATAAATGTAGTTGGTGTATTGCATAGTTTGAATGGCATGGCACACAAACCTTGCCTGGTTTTGAAGGTGATCTTCTAGGGTCTTCCTCTCTGACTTTAACCTCATGATATCTAGATTTTAAGTCCATCTTGGTGTAGTATTCCGCTTGTTGCAATTGATCCAACATATCATCTATTATGGGTAGAGGATACATGTTCTTAAGTGTAATTTTGTTCAATTCCCTGTAATCTATACATATTCACCAAATTCCATCCTTCTTTGGCATAACGATGATGGGTGACCCATATGGAGATGTACTCATTTGAATGACAACCTGTTCTAGTAGTTGTTGAATTGTTTCTTCACCTCACTTTATTATGTAATAGATTCTTTGTATAGCCCAATTTTTAGCAATGGGGAGTCTGGTAATAGTTGGATCTCACGCTCCACTTCCCTCTTGGGTGGTAGCCCTTTAGTCTTTTGGAACACATCCCTATATGCATGTAGCAAATATTCAAATTGCTTTTTGTCTCTTATTACACCCGTACAAGGATGCCTTTGATCTTATTGACTCTTATGTAGACTGATTTTCTCTTAAAAACAATAAAACATACTTCATGCTTGCACTCATCATTTCTTAGCTTAGTGGGCACTTACCAGTGAATTATTTGACTTTCCTTTGTGTGCATTGATGGTGAATGATTTCCCATCCTTGACGAGCCAATATTGTTTGGCTATCCACGTGAATATTGCATCATGCATGTACATGTAGGGACTTCCAAACACCACTCTACATACATAAAGGGGAACTAAATCTAGTTGCACTTCATTAATAAAATCAACATTGATAGCAAATATAATTTTGCATTGTTTTATTACCTTTATCTCTGCATCCTTATTTACCCATCCCAATGAATATGGGCATGGATGATCGCGAACTCCCAACCCTAATTTCTTAACCATATTTGCTACAATGAGTTTTGCTTGTGATCATGACTCAATTAGAGCATTAATCTTGGTATTTTTAACTTGTATCTTTACATGAAAGAGCCCAATGTTTTCGCTCTCTTCCTGTTGTTGAAGGCTACTCAAAGGCACCACCTTTTGCACTGATGTATAGATTATCTTCTTATCCACGTTTGAGGTACTTTCCACCTGGTTGCTTGAATCAATGGCCATGAGATTCTTCTTATTATTATCTTTCTTTTTGTTCTTCGAGTTAGGCTAAGAATGAAACTTCCATCCCTTCTCCTATATATGACCCTCAATGTTACAATGGTTGTAGTGGTTGCTAGGTCTTTGTGCTACTGTGTTGTGGATGAATTATTTATATGTTCCCCCCCCCCCCCCCCCCTTCCACTAATTTTTCCCCTCCTTAGAAGCATGCTAGTGCTCATTTTTCTTCAATCCACTTGATTTCCCTTTCTTCAGGCTTATGTTCTCTAGGTACCCTACTTGAAGACAGACCTTGTCCACCAATATGGGCTTGAAAAACATCAATTGCTTCCGTAGATGGCTGTCAAGACCCCCCAAATAATTGAGGATTAGATCTAGTATCTTGGGGAGATACCTAGGATTATGGGCATCTTTCTAAATTTTGTGGTGTGCTCCTATACACTTTACCCTTACTTCTGCCTGAAGTAGTGCCACTAGATCCATTGGTCCTTTACATACCCAATAATGTAAAACTGTGACATTCTAAGGGTTTTAAATTCCTCCCACTTAGTCAGTGGAGGATCTCCATCCAACCTCAAGGTCATTGTGCGGCTTTTCAATCAAGTCAGGCTGTGACCTTGTAATTTCAGCTCCGCAAATGAAGTCTTATTTTCTTCCTCTATATTATGAACATTGAAATAAACTTCTAATTGTTGAAACCAATAATTTAGATTCAAAACATCGATCTCACCTTCATACTACTTGATATAAACCTTCACTTCCATTTTGAACATGGATTGTAAATGGTTCACAACACTTTAACTAGGTTGATCTTCTTCGAGTCCTTGCTTCTTGTAATAGCCTTGGTGAAACGTTCATGTAATAAAAGTTAATAAAGGAAAAAGAAGACCATGGTTAAGGGACACTTATTCCAAGTTGAATGTTGGGAAAAGATATCCTAGTGGACATCGCTGGATGTGTTTATGGCTAAGGAAATGAGCAAAGTCTAAGGCAAAGGCATTAAAAGGCAAAAGGGCATTTCTGGCACATTTATTTATTAATAGAAAGGAAATTGGGAGAAAAGTAAGGTGAAAGGTCACATAGGTTTCATGTGAGGAGGAAATTGAAGGAAAATAATGGAAAATGAAGAAATTAGAGGCCTCGTTAATAAAAAGGCTTCTAAGGATCAGTTAGTAACCTTTTTTTCAGTTCAAGTTTTGTAGTTCTCTCAGTATTCTCTCTCTCTGTCTCACTCTTGGTCACTTAGAGTTTCTTGGAGAACTCTAGCTTTGGATCGAGCAAGGAAAAGAAAGCAAACAAAAAGGAAGGAAGGTAAGGATCAAGGAAGGAAGAGCAAGATTAGGCAGTTTCAGCAGGAATACTTATAGGTAACATATTGCATGTGTGGTTTCCTAACTAGTTTTGGCATGCATGGCTCTGCATGTTGGTGTATGGTTCTCTTATTGTCGATGGCATGGTTTTGTTGGGTTATGACAATGGTTTTCAACCTACCCTTGCCTTTTTCTTGATACCATGGTATGTTGGGATGTTTATCATGGTTTTCAGCTTTGGTTTGCCAGATGGATTTCGAAATCCGAGGCGAGGGTAGTCTCAAGGTTCATTTCCAAAGGCCTAGGAATCCCTTGACCGGATTTGGCGGGATACATGAAAAATCCTGCGGGAGAAGTCTCAGTTTAGGGCCCAATGATTTGGATTTGGATTACGGTAAAGCCTGAGAGACTAGTCTTGGTTCAGGGCCTAGTGATCTGGGATTGGATTGTGGTAAATCCTGAGAGACAAGGAGACAGAAAATTCCTAAAGGATAGTGAGGAATTCCAAATGGAATTCGAAGTTCTGTTTGGTTGTGATTGGAGCATCAGTTTTGGTGTGATCACGGTTTGGTGAGGGTGGAGGTGGCTTAACCTATGTATTCCCTTGGTTGTTTTCGGATTGGTTTATCCATGAGATCCCACATTCATGCTTGGAATATGGCACAGGCGTGACTGGCTGAACGAAATATTTGGTTTGGCCATGTCTACGGTCGGGCGGTATGTGGAAATCCCGAATCTAGTCGGATTTTCCTATGATTAATGAAAGCTAAGTTCTCTTGCTTTTCCACTTGTTTATATGTGGATTTAATGGTTGTTATGTCTTTGTTATTTACATCATTTTATGTCGGTTATAAGCATGGTTAATTGATTGGTTCATGTCATGGTTATTTCATGTATTTACTTGGAAACCCTTAAAATGACGGATGCAATACCTAATTGATGTTATAACAGTTCAAGGGAGAAGGTGGTGATCCTTATTGTCAAGTTTCATAAGAGTTTTCAATCATTCATGCTATGTCTTGTATCCTAGACCTGTAGGTTGCATTGATGCCAAGTGTTTGACAGAATTTTAGTACCGGTTGGGGATGGTCAGGCCTAATCCTGAGGTTGATATTTGGTTTATTAGTTGTGTCATCATGTCTTTTATGGATTCTGAAATTTATAACAAGTCTTGGATATTGGCCAAAATTCTAGGCTAGTAAATTGCCTTGAATTCTGCGGACGCTAACACAGGTCTACTGAGAAAAGTCCCTGGACATTGGCTTGCAAGCCTATGAGAGCATCCAGAGGTTCCTAAACGCTGGCATGCCCATAGCATGAGAGCATTTAGAGGTCAAGAGGTCTAAAAAAATAGTGAGACCCAGGGGGTGTTGTAGCTAATGTGGAAGGTATGGTTGATGTGTTATGTCGATTCCATTTCCTGAAGGTCACCAAGGAGGTTGAATCCCTTCATAGTTGCCTCTCTCATCACATGTTTACACTAGTTGGTCGATTACTTGGGTAGATGTGGGAGGGGGTGGTTATAGATTGGTATCAGAGCCAGGTTGCACTCTCCTTGGGTGAATGTGTTTGTCATGCATTCATGTCGGTTGTACATGTGTCATTCATCCTTGTGGTCTATGTGCTTGTTGCATATGCATCGCGTTGGTCATGGTCATAGTGATGTCGCCAAGGGAATAAGGATGCCATTGTGTGAAGCATGTTTTCATGAGTGCATTATTGGTTACATGTTGTTGTATGTCTCTTACATGTGTCATTTTGTATGTTTGGTTACATTCTTGCATGCTTGGTTACATGTATCATTCTTGTAGGTTTGGTTACAAGAATCGTCATTCATGCTTGATCATATGTGTTCATGCATGTATGTGGTCGATTACGCATTGTTTATGCATGTTAATGTTCGCATGTGGTCAAGTATATAGTGGTGTTATGGTTGTTGTTGTCATGCATGTAGTCATGGTATGTGTGTAGTTGATATGGTCATGCACTGATGACTGGACTCCAACTATAATGATGGTTACATGGTTATGTGCTTATGTATCATATGCCTATATGTTGTTATGATTATGTTATACATGTGTCACATTGATTTGATGATCTTGTAGATGAGATATCCTCCCCAAACTATGCTAAGGTACATTGGTTTATTGTGATTTGGTTTAGCTGACATAGTATGCCTTGCAAGAAAGAGATCAAATGGCTAGCAGGATGGTAGACTACAAAGACTCTCCCTATGAATTGAATGGCAGCGTGGTGTTGGGCTCTTCTCTTATTTGGTAGATCCATTGAGAATCTTGAAGGAAGAAATAAGGAGATGTAAGGCAGACAATGGCAAAATCATGCAGGCATAAGAGAAACAGGCACAGGTTAATGCAATACTACTTTAGAGTTTGTCATAATTGCAGCGATAGGGACCACTTTGGATCAACCATGAGAAGGAGGACAGAACTAGTGGGGCATATGGCAACATGTATTATGGTGGTCAGAGGCCGTACAGAGACAACACAATCAGAGATGACATGTTGTTGGACACTTCGGATAAGAGAGATGATGGAAATAGGTACTATTCTAGTTTTGGTTCGGACATGCATCATGATCATCATCATTATCATCCTTACAAGAGGAGTGATAGGGGATGCTTGTTGGATGAGTTTAAGAAAGAAAAGACACCTATCTTTGATGGAGAGATGAAGAAATCACAGGATGCAAAGGCATGGTTGCTTGGTGTAAGGAAGTTCTTCATATTGCATGATTAATCAGAAAATATGAAAGCAAAGATAGCCACTTTCAATCTCAAAGGTAAAGAGGATATTTGCTGGGAATATGTGAAGAATGTTAAAGGTATAAATGAGGATGATTTGACTTGGCATGAGTTTGAGAGACTCTTCAAGAAGAAGTATTTGTCGGAAAGATACTTTGATGACAAAGCTAAGGGGGTTTATGAGTTGCGGAAGGGTTCCATGACAGATGATGAGTATACTAGCAGGTTCTTGGAGGTGTTGAGATATGTGCCTTACCTCAAGGAGGAGAAGGCCAAGGTTCAAAGATTGATTAGTGGACTACCAGTAGCATACAGAGACCGGGTTGAGTTTGATGAGACTAGATCATTGGAGGAGTCCATCCCAAAGTTGAAACATTGTTATGAGCAGTCGAAGCACAAAGTTGAGTTGAAGCATGACTTGAAAAGAAATGGTAAAGCTAAAGGAAAATGGCCACCAAAGTGAGGAATACCTCAAGATGCAAGTGCGAAATAAAATGTAGTTCGTTACAAGAGGTTCAATACAATTGAGAAAGGACATGGAGAGCAACATACTAGAGGCAGTGATAGGGAACCATTGCAGTGTTGGATATGTGGTAAGGATCATTATAAGAGGGATTGTCGGCAATATAAGAGTGGTGGTAGACCCCAGATCTATAGTTCTTAATAGGCACATACAGTTGGTGATGTTGGTCATATCATTCCTCGTATCTATGCAGTTGTGAACAAAACACAAGCGGATCATCATGCATCTATCGTTGAGATGGACGGTAAGCTCTGTGATCAAGTTGTTTCTATTTTGATTGATCCTAGATCTAAATGTATTTATATTAATCTTGACTTGCTTGATAAGTGTGGTATGAGAAAATAAGTGCATGAAAAATCTTAGTTGGTGTAGTTGGATACGGTACAAAGAAGAGAGTTCACCATTAGGTAAGAGCTTGTTCATTTGAGTTAAATGGTATGCCTACAACACCACATTTGAATGTACTACCATTGGGTTTGTATAGTATGGTTTTGGGTATGGATTGGTTGTACCTTCATAGGACCAAAGTGGATTGCTTCGACAAGGCCATTGAGTGTGTGGATGATAGTGAGGAAAAGAGAACTTTGCAAGGGAAGAAGAAGCCTACATCAGTGAGGATGGTTACCACTATGCAGGCTAACCGTAGTTGTAGAAAAGATTGTGTGATATTTGCAGTGCACATTTCTAGCGACAAAGGTAAGGAAGTTCAGGATGCAAATGTTTTGAGAAGATACCCAGTTCTACAACAATTTCAGGATGTATTTCCTAAGGACATTACAAAGTTTCCATCTCACAGAAAGGTAGACATTTCTATTGAGTTGGTTCCAGGGGCAGCTCCGACATCAAAGGCACCTTATCAGATGAGCACACCTAAGTTGGTAGAGTTTAAGTTGCTATTAAAGGATATGCTTGAAAAGGGATACATTAGACTAAGTGTATCGCCTTGGGTGCACCAATGTTGTTTGTAAATAAGAAAGATGATACTCTCAGATTGTGCATTGATTACAGGTATCTGAACAAGGTAATGATTAAGAATAGTTAACCATTGCTGATGATTTATGATTTGTTTTATCAGTTGAAGGGAGCAACAACGTTCTCTAAGATCGACTTGAGATCGGGATACCATCAGGTACACATCAAGGAAGAGGATATCTTCAATACTATGTTCAGGATTAGGTATGGCCATTATGAGTTTTTTGTAGTAACATTCGGTTTGACAAATGCTCTAGCTACATTTATGTGTTTGATGAATAGTGTGTTGCATCCTTATCTGGATAAGATTTTTATTTAGTTCATTGATGACATATTGGTATATTCAAAAAATGAGGAAGAACATGTCAAGCATTTAGGAGCAGTGTTGAGATTGCTAAGACAACATCAGTTGTATGTTAAGATTGGCAAGTGCAACTTCTTTTAGACTGAGGTTCATTACTCGGGACATGTCATTTCCAAGGAAGGCATAGCAGTAGATCCAAAAAAGATAAGAGCCATCATGGAGTGGGAAACTCCTAAGAATGTGGATGATGTGAGATCATTCATGGGATTGGTGGGTTACTACAGGAGGTTCATCAGGAACTTCTCATACATTTCATATCCTATCACATCATTGCAAAGGAAAGGTAAGAATTTCGAATGGACATAACAATGTGCAACTAGTTTTGAGTAGCTCAAATAGTTGTTGACACATGCACCAATGTTAAAGATAACCGATTCGGACAAGGATTTTGTAGTGTGTACAAATGCTTGCAAGAGAGGACTTGGTGGAGTTCTCATGCAAGAAGGATAGGTAGTATGATACGAGTCACGAAAACTAAATGATCACGAGAAGAACTATTCGAGACATGATCTTAAGCTAGCAATGATCATACATGCATTGAAGATGTGGAAGCACTATCTTCTTGGCAGGAGTTTTGTACTGATGAGCGACCATAGTGGGTTGAGGTATTTGTTTGACCAACTGAATCTAAATTCCAGGCAAGCAATATGGTTGGCCACCCTCAGTGAGTTCAACTTTGAGATCAGATACATCAAAGGAAAGGAGAATTGGGTTATAGATGCTCTTAGCATGAAGGCACAAGTAAATCATATAGCTGATATGAGCTCTTATGGGACAGAGTTACATAATAGGATCTTGCAGGCAGGACAATGGGATGACAAGTACATGGGGATCATGCACAGATTATAACAGAGTAGAAGCACACGTGTGGGTGTAGGTATAGGTACAAGTACATGTACAGGTATAGGTGATCTGGAAGCAGACTATTGTCTCACAGCAGATGGTTTGGTGAGATTCAGGGACAGGAACTATGTACCGAATTGTAGTGAGCTCAAGAAGCTTACCTTGAGGGAGTTTCACGTCAAGCCATACTCAAGTCAACAAAGATTGTGGGTTCAATTTACTGGGTAAATTAAAACATTTATTTTACTTATCAATCCGAGTTGGTAGACTTTGAAGCAAACCAAAGTTTATGGAAGCTTAGGTTAACTAGTGTAGGAAGTAGTTGTTCAACTAAAAATAATGGAAATATGCATATTACAAATATAAATTACTTGAAAAGAAATTATGAAAATTTAATCTAGAAGCAAGAGTGCAATGAGTCTTTGTGGAGCATAGGCAATGAGGAAGAGGCTCTAACTTAGAGGTATTGTTTATCCTTCCTCATCGTTCTTATTCCAACAAGATCAATTCACTATAAAGCATATCAAAACCAACGTAAGAGTCAAATGCATAAAAACAATTTACAATTTAGTTCTTAATCTAGAAGGAAGAGGATCTAACTTAGATTCCTTGGTTGACCTTCCCTGCTTAAATCATTTACTGAAATGAAATCATTCCAAAATCATAAATGAACATGGCATATAATGAATCTATTCAGAAAATATTCACAAGAACTATAGAAAAAACAAATATATAAAATATTCACAATTATGCACAAAATTACATTGTAGTGTACTTAGCTCAGAATGGGGGCCCTCCACCCTTGCTTGGTACACTTGAAACTATCAACTATTGTAGATCAACAAGAACAACAAGAAAATGGAAAACAAACTCTTCAAATTATATTCAAAAGTAATGAAGTCTCAATAGTCATAATACATGTTCATAAGTGTTGAATAGTTATGCTTAAATAAGCCAGAAATATAACAAACTTAGCTAAAATAGTTGTAACATCCTATAAGAGTCATAATCCATCTAATCAGGTTGAACTCATCCCTTTTGCTGCACAAAATATGGTAGAATTCCACTAAATCACAAAACTGCCCCTTTATTTAGGGGTTTCTGGGTGACTAGTCAAGTTTGACCAGCGTTGACCAGGCCTGTTTGGACTCATTTGGACTGTGCCAATAGGAATATGTCCATCCTTGGTTCTCATAATTCTTGAATATATCTTCAGTTTCCACCCAGGTGTCCTGCACATATGACTTCAATGGAGCCATTACGAGAAAATTTGTTCTAGTCAAAATAATTTTTAATACCAAATTTTTACGAAAAATTCTAAAATTTAAAAACCATAATTATTTTACCTTAAAGTTCAATAAGAGGCAAAAATATGGGTAAACGACCATAGTATGATGGTAAGGGATGATAGAAATATGGAAAATGCATGGTGAAAAATAGTCAAAACTGAGGACCAACATCTCCCCCTTGCTGAGTCTCAAGCATGTCCTCATGCTTGCCTCTATCTCTTTGATCTTCTGCATCTATATGCTGACAGTCCTACTGATGTACTTGTGGCTTTGGCCCCTAATATTGAAGCTTCCAGTTGAGTTGCCTATAAAAGGATATTAATGCCCTCGTGTCCTTTTTCATCTTCCTTATAGATGGCATTCTTCACTTTTTGTTTCTCATAATTATATTGCCAAAGTTTCTTCTCTCTCAACCACCTGTATGCTTGTTTTGAAATTATCATGTTATGTGTTTCTAGCTTCTTCATTATCTTCTTCAGTCTTTTGTTTTCTTTCACTACCTTGTTATTTTGTTCGTTATGCATCTCGTTTTCCTTTTTAAGGTGTTTTTCCATTATTTCACTGAATTGAAGCTGAGTGGTTAAGTCTTTTACCTTCTTGGCATATTCTTCATTGTGACCCTTCTTGGAAGCTTCTTTGATTTCTTTTGAATATGAATGGGATGATTATCCTCCAATCCATGTGTCTTCATAGCAAAAATCCTTCTCTAGCTCTCTAAGTTTTTCTTGTGCCTCCCTTTCAAGTTTTTCAATGACTTCATGGGGTGATTGTTGATGTGTACTAAGAGGCACTTCTTCTAGGATTTCCACTTCTTGGCCTTTTTCACATGGTTCTTCTATTGTTTCCCTTCTTGGCTTCTTTGGAATGGATATGAAGGATCTCTCCTTCTCAATGGCTATGTCTTCTTGTTTCTTCTGAGACCTTGTTCTTGGATATAAGGGTGATTGCATAAGATTTCTTAGAAGATGCAACCTTCCAAGTGTTTCCTCATTTACGATTGATTTTTCTTCCTTTTGGACTTCTAGAAAGTGATTTTTGTCTAAGAAATTCTCCCATGTTTCTCCCCTATTTTTCAATTGAAACTCAATCAACATCTTAATTAGCACTTGGTGATAGTAGCTAGCTTCTCTATTTTCAGTTTTGCCTCTCAGCCCTTCAATCATCTTTATCAAACTTTTTGAAAAGAAATAGGGAAGGTTTACTATGTAATCACCTTTAATGTGTTGGAGCAATTTGATGTGATATAAATGTACAATATTATATCTCTCGTCACATGTAAAGTATTTTTGAGTAATAAGGGCCAATTCTGCCCAAGGTTCTCTTATCCAATCCCTAGAAATTCATTTAGTTTTATCAAATGTTCCTTTATCTTTTTTTCTAAAAAGAAACTCCACCCTTTCTCTCTAAAATGTTGTCCCTTGTGGCATTCTTCTCCTGTTAGTGATAAATTTGTGGCTTGGGAAACATATGGGAACAAGAATATCTCCTACTCTGGTTTTTTCATTGTCAAAGTTAGCTACAAACTCCTCTGTGACTTTTCCATTGTGCCCATCAAACTTTCTTAGAAATTCTAATAGCCCTGCTTGGTATAGTTTTTCTATGGTATCTATGTTCCATTTTTCCAATTGAAACCGATTGGATTCAATCCTACTCCCCATACTGAAGTCTGGTGCTTTTGTTCCTTTTGGTTTTGGTACCAATGTAAATAAACCCGTAAGTGTAAATAATCTCATGACATAATAATAACTTTGTGCTTTTAATAAAAAAAATGTTTGCAAGTTTTATAAAACAGAGAGATTATATTTATGGCTAGAGGAGAAATATATTTCTTGAAGGAGGTATTAAAAGACAAATTTTTCTTTCAAATAATACAAGAGCATTACTTACTTACCAAACCTTGATCTGGATTGTTGGACACTTTCTGTGATCAGAGAAAAGGAAAATACTCTGAGATTTCACCTCTATTTTTTAGGCTTGTGGAGAGAAGGATCTATGTTAATGCTTTGAAAACACCCTTTCTGGAAAATAATCTGTCAAAATTCCTTTGAGAACAATCTTCTTATCCCCACTCTTCTTTATAACTGAGTTCTGGACACCTACAGGGTTGATTTTAACCTTCTCTTCCTTCAACTTTTAAAATCAACACCATACTTGTTTAATTCTGGGAATTAATGAACAATTTCTTCAAATTAACTCTCTTTGTCTCCTCAGAAATTGAAATTGAATTCTGGAAATGAACGATCCTCTTTGTCTCCTCAGAAATTGAATGTTGGATAATTCTCAAATTAACCACTGCATGCACTCATTCATTCACTGCCTTTTGAGAAACCGATTCTTGGAAATAGAAATGAAAATCAACCTACAAGGTGGTCACAATTCTGCTCAGCTGCATAATATTACCATTCATTAGCTCCTCAAAAATCGAAATCTGGAAAATAAAAATCAAGCTACAGGTCTTGGGCAATCACAATTCCTCTCTTCTTTCAATCTTAATTAGCATTTTCGTTCACTGCCTCTTCAGAAAGTGAACCTTGGAAGAAATCGATTTGTCCCTGTTATCCAATAGTCACCATTCATTTCGGAGTCATCTGAGGTTAATTGGACTTGTTTCACACACCTGTAGCTTGAACGCAGACCTTTGATGCCACTACGTAGTTGAAAACTTGGATTTTCCACCAACGCTTTCCTTGCATGGAGTTTGTCACTTTGTTAACTAAAGTTTTATGTGTAGCAATCTCACACTTGAAGCTTGAATAGTGCCACCACATAATCATAAACTTGGATTGCCTCCAACGTTCGCTAGCTCGAAGTTAAATTAATTTCCAGACTCCTTGGTTACCTTCAACTGCCAGTGTTTAAATATCAATCTCAGACTTAGGATCCGAACTACCTGTATTGAAGTCCTAATCAAACTTGACTACGAAATTTCTGCGGAATTCTTGGGATATGATTGGAGATCTCAACATTTATTTGGCGGGGTTCTAATTAATGAACACTCAGTGTTCTCCTTGGTTTTTTTTCAAGATTTTTGTTATTAAAACCTACGTATACCCTATTCCTCTGTTTCCATTTCAAAGGGTTGTGTTCCCTACCTGAGTCGAGGTGCTATACTTGTATTGAATTCCTTCTTTTCCCTGCATGAAGGTGACCTCCACGTTTTTTTATCGTTACTCTCTTCTGTGTAGGTGATGAATTCCTTTTTTCCCACTGCGTGAAGGTGTTGGACTATTTGCTCTTTGTGTCTTTTGTCTAGGTAGATGTTTGACTGTTTCTCTTTGCTCTTTTGAATTTTTTTACCATGGAAACCTAACACCTGTCTCTTCTCTTTTTTTTGTCGTTTTATATTACCATTCCTTTGCATCATTCATATGCATCAAATCGATTTGTATTACCATTCCTTTGCAGCATTGTTTGCGCCATATGGTTTTTCAAAAAGTTTAAATTATATGTGCCCAAAATTGTACATTTGCCCATTGATATATTTCATCATTGCATACATTATGTTTCATGCATCTTCATTGCATACTTATATTCATCAAAATTGGTGCACATTCCATTCAATGATTTTTGCAAAGTCTTTTTGGTCATAATTTATTCCTCCTTTTTGTCCTTTAGGGTTGATGCATGTTTTCCTTTTCATGATGCTCATATTTTTTCTTTTCGTGATGCATTTATTACTCTTTAAGGTAGCTCTTTGAACTCGCCACTTCAATGTCATTTCAAGTCTTATAATAGATTAAAAATACATCATTAAACCATACATCATTCACTTTTGTTCTTCCTTTATGACATTAACCCATGCTTATTTGTTTTGCACAGAAGGTTTGTAGGTAAAGAGACATGACTTCAATAGGTAGTATGGTGTAAGATGGTGTAAGATTGTTATGAAAAAGTGATTTAGGGTTTTATGAATAGAGAAAATGTACATGGAATGAAGGATTTGAACTCTTTTACATTAAGGTTTAATTAGTCTCCTAAATTAAGAATTATTTTCAAAATCAAATGGTATTAAAAATAAATTTATAACTTACAATACTTTTCTTGATTAAGTAGCTCCTTCAGTTGATGATGATATTTGTCTTGAATGAGTACAAGTCCTTTCTTATTAAGTAACTCCTTCAGTTTATGATGAATACAGGTCCCTTTTGATGATGAACTTGAATAGTAAACTTGATTGATTGATGAACTTGATTAGTAGTTTTTTGTATATAGGTCCATTCTGACAGAATTTTTATGTTGGTCCTCAGGTCCCTTTATGCAATAATATTTGACTGACATATGTTCAGGTCCTTATGTAATGTTTCTCATGTGATGTTGCTTATGTTCATGTCCTTTACATTATGAGTTGCTTCCATATCAATTTGAGCATCTTATGGAATTGTTCTTCGAAGTTAAGTTGCTATGCTAGAAAAAAAAAAATAATAATATAATATAATAATAATAGATAAAAAATAAAATAAAAAAAAAAAACAAACAAACAAACAAAACAAAAAAACAAAAAAACAAAAAACAAAAAACAAAAAAAACAAAAAACAAAAAACAAAAAACAAAAAAAAAAAAAACAAAAAAAACACTTTGTTTTTCTATCTTCCCCCTTGCTTATTTGGAGACTAGTATTCAAGTCTGGACTTTGGAGAAGATATTCTGTAAAATAACTTTGAAAACATAAAAAGAAAATGGAATTCATATTAGCCAAGCAATTTGGTTTTCTATTATGAATTTGGGTTTGTACTGTGCCAAGAACCTAGATTTTCACAGCCAAACCATGTTTTATTTTTTATTTTTTGTTTTTATTATTATTCTGAAAGTATGGAAGGCATATGTCTATGTTCTTCCACAATTTCCATGTCCTTTTCCTCTGAGATTTTATTCAAAAAATCTTCCTTATTTATTGGTTTATTGTACACTTTCAATCTATGTCCATTGACCAAAAATTATATTGCTTGTTCGTCAATGGTCCTAATTCTCATTGATCCATTATCAAATATTTTTTTTCAATTTCATATGGGTCTCGCCAATGAGTAGTAAATTTTTCTTTGAAATCTTTGTATTTTGAATCAAATAGAAGTGCCTAGTCCCCTATATGAAAAACCTTTTTTTTAATAAATATGTGATACCATTTCATTCTTTATTGTTGCACTAGTGATATATGTTCTACAACTTCCTTTCTGATCTCATCCAATTGATTTAGGTGCATAATTCTTTGTTGTTGTGCTTCTGACAGGTCCAACCCCAGTTTGGTTGCAAGTCTGTATGTATGAATCTAGAACTCAATTGGTAGTAGAACTTCTTTTCCATAAACAAGCCGAGAGGGGCTAAATCCAGTAGTATTCTTCTATGTTATTCTATAAAGTCATAATGTTTCATTTAGTTCCTCTGACCAATCCTTCTTGTGCATATTCATTGTTTTTGTCATGATGTTCTCAAGGACTTTGTTTGTTGATTCCACTTGTCCATTCGCTTGAGTGTGATATGGTGTTGATTTCCTATGCTCGATTTTATATTTCTCTGTAAGGTCTCTGACAAACTTGGAAGTGAATTGTGCTCCTTGGTATGTGACTATCTACCTTTGAACCCCAAATCTTACAAATATCTCTTCAAAAAGAAAAGATACCACTGCATCTCCTTTTTCTTTTGACATTGCTTTTGCCTCTACCCATTTTGTTACATAATCAATACATACTAGGATGTACTTCTTGCCATTAGAGGGTGGATTTATATGACTCCCAAAGTCAAGAGTCCATTGCTCAAATGGATCTACAAGTACTTGTCGTTTCAATGGGATTTCATGAGATACTACAGGCTTGCCTATCCTTTGGTAGCTATCACACTTTTTAACATAAGTCTTTGAGTCTTTGAATATTGATGGCCAAAAATAGCCTAGATTCAATACCTTGTATGTTGTCCTTTTTCCTGCAAAATGACCACCACAAGGTTCATCATGACATGCCTTTAAAATATCTAGACTTTCATCTTCTCTTATGCATTTTCTAATTAAAAGATTAGGTCCGGTATAGAAAAGGTCACCATTAACCCAACTATATCTAGCACTATCTCTAATTATTTTATTTTTTTCTGCTTGTTTGTAAAATGAGAAGGTAATTTTCCAGATGATAAATAATTGGTTATATCAGAAAACCATGGAGTTTTGACTCTTATAGCAAATAAGTGTTCGTCTAGAAAATTATCAGAAACTGGAACAATGTCACTAGGAAGATGAAGTCTTGACAAGAAGTCTATCACTTGATTGTGTTTTCCTGGTCAATCTAAAACAATAATGTTAAACCATGCATTAATAACAACCATCTAGTGATCCAATCATTAGTGATTGGTTTATTCATTAGATATCCTATGGTCGAATGATCAGTGTGAATGAACGCTTGATAACCTGTTATGTAATGTATGAATTTATTTATTGCATGCACAACAACTAACATTTCTTTTTCAGTCACTGTATAATTTAACTCAGCTGGAGTTAGATTTTTGCTGATGAAATAAATAACATAGTTAAATTGATTTTATTTATGTCCTAGAGATGTTCCTATTATTGTATCTGATGCATGAGTGGATATATGAAATGGTAATGACCAATTTGGTTCTCTGAGAATTGGTGCTATGGAAAATTTGTGTTTGAGTTTATCGAATGCATGTTGACAATAAATATTCCATTGAAATTTAATATCTTTTGTAAGCAATTTAAATAATGGCAAAGCTATTTTATCGAAATTTTCAATGAATTTATGATAATAGCCTGCATAACCTAGAAAACTTCTTACTTATTTTTGAGTTGTTGGTGGTAATAGGTTTACAATGATTTGTATTTTTGTTGGATCCACCTTTATTCCAGAAAATGAAATATGGTGTCCCAAAACTATCCCTTCAGTTAGCATCGTAAAGCATTTCTCATTGCTAAGAGATAGATTTGTCTCAATGCATATATGTAGAATTTTTTCCAAATTGTTTAGACAATCATCAAATGTATTTTCATAAACAGTAAAATCATCCATGTAAACCTCTACACGTTCATGTATAAGATCAACAAATATGGCCAGGAATTCTCTTTGAAAAGTAGCATATGCATTACATAATCCAAAAGGTAACACATTGTAAGCATATGTACCCCATGGAAAAGTAAATGTATTTTTGTCCTGATCCTCTAATGCTATCTTGATTTGATTATAGCTGCTAAATCCATCAAGAAAAGAAAACAATTTTTTCCCTTCTAATATATCTAGGACTTGATCGATGAATGGTAGTGGGAAATGATCCTTAAGTGTTGCTTTATTAAATTCCATATAGTCTACATAAATTGTCGATTTTCCATTTTTCTTGGGAAGCACAACTAAGGGAGAAACCCATTGACTGTGAGAGACGTGGTAGATAAATCCTACCTGTAATAGTTTCCGCAATTCTTCTTTTATTATCTCCTTCATCATTGGATTCATTCTTCTTTGTGGTTGTCTTACAAGTTTGATATTTTCATCTCTGTAAATATGGTGGATACATGTTTTTGGATGAATTCCTTGCATATTTGTATAATCCCAAGAAAAATATTTTAAGTATTTGTTCTGAAACCAGATCACAAAAAGATAGAAAAGATAGATAAACACCGTCAAAATAAGCCTCTTTGAGGGGGCAACCTCCTTTACGTTACACAAATGAACAATTCTTGGATGATACAAATGACAAGACCTCCTTTCTGTATATAGGAGTCTAAGGGGTCATAATATAATCAGAGCCGACATAACAATAATATTATAAGGGCATAATAATAATAATAGTGGGCTTCTATGGGGCACAATAATAACAATATGGGGACTACATAGGCACAAAAATATAATAAGGGGGTTGTACTAATAACAATAAGGGGTTACATTAGTAGTATAGGGACCTAACATGCTCCTCTCCTCAAAAAGTGTTGTCCTCAACGCTTGAATAGTTCTTGACGCTTCTGTACAAAATTCTTGTCCTCCCATGTGGAATCTTCTGCGGGTAATTTCTTCCACTTGATGAGATACTATGAAATTGATCCATTTCGTAGCTGTCGGGTTCTTGTTTCTGTGAATGCTCCAGGTTCCAATATGATTTTTCCTTCCTCGTAAAGTTTTGAAAATATTGTTTGAACTGGGATCTTCTATAACTTTTGAATGAGTGGCCACACTTCTTTGTCCTTTTTCCATTCATCCCTTGTTTCATGTATCCAATCTGGTTGGATAATAGAGATAGCACAAAACAATGCTTCCACATCCTCATTATTTCTTGAGAGTGCATCTGCAACAACATTTTGCTTCCCTTTTTTGTAGATGATTTCAAAGTCATAACCCAACATATTTGTGTCCCATTTTTTCTGTTATTCTAAATATAATCTTTGTTTTAAAATTTATTTAAGACGATCATGATCCATTTTACCTTGAAGTGTCTTCCCATTAGATAAGGTCGCCATTTCTTAAATGCATGTAATAATGCCAACATTTCCTTCTCATAAATTGCTTGCTTGAGATGTAGCTGTAAAAATACCCAATCGCTTTCATCAAAACTTCTTTCACTGTGATGTTGATCTGCCTATTGTTTCATTCGATTCTACACCAAAGTGGTGTTATCCTTTAAAAGTTGGAGAACTTGTTGTTGATGATCGATGTGATCTTTCACTACTTGAATATTTTTCTTCTTGATATGTCCTTCTATCTTGAGAGTTTTAGGAGTGGTAATTTCTTTGAATGCATTACAAGATATGATCGGATTCATTTCTTGATGCTCAGTGTGATCTTTCACTTCTTGAACATTTTTCTTCTTGATATGTCCTTCGATCTTGATAGCTTGAGGAGTTGTAATTCCGGCCAATGCATTACAAGATATGGTCATATTCATTTCTTCTTTCTCGATGTGATTTTTCACTTCTTGAACCTTTTCCTTCTTGATGTGTCCTTCTACCTTGAGAGTTTGAGGAGTGGTAATTCTTGCTAATGCTTTACAAGATATGGTGTGATTCATTTCTTCTTTCTCTGGGGTTGGTTCCTGGTGTATATCCTCTTCTTTTGATGTTTGTTGATCATTTTCTTCCTCCTCTTCATAATCTATGTAAAATAATTTCTTCTCAGCACACTTGTGACCTTTAGTGTATTTTTTATCACAAATGTAACAAAGCCCTTTTGCTCTTTTTTCTTCCAATTGTTGTGGTGTCAACCTTGTAGGTTGTGGAAGGATAGGAGAAACAATACTTCCATCTTTATAGTTGCGAGGGGTAGACTTCCTTGTTGCCATAATTTTGCTTTGCACTTTTCTTTCCCTCACCAATGAATCAGGTTCCCAATGATGAACCTCATGTTAAATGTTATCCTCTAAAGTCCCTATGGAGACATCAATCCTCTGCTTCTCTGGAATATGATTTTCCCATATATTCAATTTTTTAAAGTCCTCAATATTCTCTGTCATTGAACACTTTTATTTGAGATTTATCAATAGGCTAAAGAAGGTGTTGCTCTTTGTATCCTCATAATGTGCTATCATTTCCTCCGTGAAAATTGAGCACGTAACAAGTGGTTTACGATAACAAAGCCCTTTATACCATAAAAATTGATCCGGTTCTAAATAATTAGATGCAATATGTACCTTTTGTAATAGTGGTACGCCATGTAGATCAAAATATTCCTCCATTTGTAGTACCCAATTTATCGGATCCTTGCCATCAAACTTCCTCATCTTGCTTTTTCTTGATTTTAGGAGCTCAATCTTGAAACGATTGTAACTGTGTATTTTCAGATCTCCAAGTTCTAAAATTTTGTCTTGTAGTAGCCCTCTGTGTCCTTTTTCTAACCCGAACGTCTGATCACAATTGGATTATGTAGGGAAGTGTTATGTCAAATCTCCCACGATGACCCGATTATAGACTAGTTTAGTAGAGAGAACTTGTATGAAGTGCCACGTGTCACTGTTTCAACCTTAGGACCTGAAACCAATACATAGAAAACTAAAGTTCGTCCTCTTTCTGCAAATTCCTACGAAATTTCAATTTGATGCTCAGAGAGAAAGTTATGACGATTTTCTCAAGGTCACTTGTTTAGGATGTAATTCAGGAGCATGCAGAAACCCTAAATGTCTCAAATTATATCTCCGAAATTATAGCGAGACAAGATTTGAAATTTAGACCCAAGATTCACCAAGGTTTCAGTTCAAATGGGTTTTAATTTCAGAATCTGAACCTTTGTAGAAAAAATATTATAGCGAAAATTCCACGATGACCTATTAGAGATGAAATTTTGGAGCTTGCAAAAACCCTAACTTCCTCAGATAATATCTCCGGAAATATAGCGAGACAAGATCTAAAATTTGGAAGCGAGGTTCAAACCGATTTCTTCTCAAATGGGTTTTCTTTGTAGCTTCTAAAACTTCGTAGCGAAAATGCCATGATGACCTATTTGGAGCAGCGAAACCATAGAATCCACAACTCTGATACCAAATATTATGAAACCATCTCACGAAAAGATAGATGAACGCCTTGGAAGTAAGCCTCTTCGAGGGGGCAACCTCCTTTACATTACACAAATGAACAATTCTTGGATGATACAAATAACAAGACCTCCTTTTTATATATAGGAGTCTAAGGGGTCATAATATAATCAGAGCTGACATAACAATAATAATGTAAGGGCACAATAATAACAATAGTGGGCTTCTATTGGGCACAATAACAACAATATGGGGACTACGTGGGCACAACAATATAATAAGTGGGTTTTACTAATAATGATAAGAGGTTACACTAGTAGTATTGTATCTCATGAAGGTATTAAGGTAAACCCTAGTAAAATTAAAGCCATTAAGGAATGGAAAATCCCCACATCCATAAAGCATCTGTGTGGATTTCTCGGTTGACATGGTATTACTGAAAGTTTGTTAAGAATTATGGAAGAATAAGAGCACCTCTAACAATATTATTAAAGAAAGATGCATTTTCATGGACTTTAGAAGCAATGAAGGCCTTTGAACATCTTAAAGAGGCAATGTGCCAAGCACTGATCTTATCTACGCCAGACTTCACGAAAACATTTATTGTGGAATGTGATGCCTCATGAAATGGAATTGGTGTTGTTTTAATGCAAGAAGAAAGACCCATTGCTTTCGAAAGTCGTCCAATCAAAGGAAAGTATTTACACAAAACTATTTAATGAGAAGGAAATGTGGCAAACTACATCACTAAGAAATGGTGAACCTACCTAATGGAAAGACACTTCAAGGTAAAAACGGATCATGATAGTCTTAAATACTTTTTAGAACAAAGATTATCTTCAGAAGAGCAACAAAAATGGGTCACAAAGATGTTGGGTTATGACTTTGAAATCATCTACAAAAAATGGAAGCAAATTGTTGCAGATGCACTCTCAAGAAAGGATGAGGATGTGGAAGCATTGCTTTGCGCCATTTCTATTATCCAACTAGATTGGATAAACGAAACAAGGGATGAATGGAAGAATGACGAAGAAGTGGGACACTAATTCAAATGTTACAACAAGATCCCAATAGATCTGATACATCTAGCTAGAAAAATGATTCATTATGGTACAAAGATCGCTTATACCTATGTAAGAATTCTCAACTCAAACAAAAAATTCTTATGGAATTGCACACCTCTCCCTTAAGAGGGCACTCAGGATTTTTAAAAACTTAGAGGGCTAAGAAAGAATTTTTTTAGGATGGCCTTAAATCTGATATCTAAAAGTTTGTGGCGGAATGTTTGGTTTTCCAACAAAATAAAGTTGAAACAATTAAGACCCTAGGTCTATTACAACCATTATCCATTCCAAGCCAACGTTGGGAGGAGGTTTCAATGGATTTTATCACATTTTAACCAAGTTCGAAGGAAAGAGTGTCATCATGGTGGTAGTTGATAGAATTACCAATTATGCACACTTTTGTGCATTATCTCATCCATTTAAAGCCAGTATAGTTTCTACTACATTTATGGAAACATTTCAAAAGCTACATGGAAACCCACAGATTATTGTAAGTGGCAGAGATCCCATTTTCACTAGAAATTTTTGGACAGAATTATTTTCTTGTCTTCATATCCAGTTAGCTCATAGCTCATCTTATCATCCTTAATCTGATGGGAAAAATGAGATAGGAAACAAATGTTTGGAAGGATATCTTCATTTCTTTGTATTTGATAAACAAACACAATGGGTCAAATGGTTGCCTCTTGCTGAATAGTGGTATAAGACTTCCTTCCATACTGCAGCAAAAATGACCCCATTTATGGCACTTTATGGATATCATCCACCATCCGTCACATCATATTTAAGAGAAAATTTGAAGGTTCAAGCAGTGGAAGATCACATCGAGCATCAACATGAAGTTCTTCAACTCTTAAAGGATAATCTCACTTTGGCGCAAAATAGAGTGAAACAGCAAGCAGATCAACATCGCAGTGAAAGAAGTTTTGATGTAGGTGATTGGGTATTTATATGACTACAACCATATAAACAAATGTCCCACAAGCAAGCTAAGAAGGATAATAAATGATCACCAAAGTTTTATGGTCCATACAAGGTGTTGCAAAAGATTGGTACTATGGGATACAAATTGGAGCTTCTTGTAGTTTCCCGACTGCACCTAGTTTTCCATGTTTCATACTTAAAGAAGGTTATAGGTGACAAGCTCCCAATTCAAACAATATTGCCAAAACTTGGCGAGGAAGGAAAAATCTTATTGGAACCTGAAGCAGTCACATAAACAAGAACTCAACAACTACAAAATAGATCAATTACAGAGTATCTCATCAAGTGGAAGAACTTACCCGCTAAAGATTCCACATGGGAGAATGAGAATTTTATACAGAAGCATTCAGAACTACTCAAGCGTTGAGGACAACACTTTTTTGAAGGAGAGGGGCATGTTAGGTCCCTATAATACTAGTGATTCCCCCATTACTATTTTCATTTTATCCCTTATTATTATTGTTGTGCCCATATTGTCCCCATATTGTTATTATTGTGCCTCATTGAAGCCCACTATTGTTATTTGGGTGCCCTTATATTAGTATTGTTATGTCTACTTGATTATATTGTGACCCCTTAGACTCCTATATATAGAAAGAATGTTTTTTCATTTGTATCATCCAAGAATTGTTCATTTGTATAATGTATAGGAGGTTGTCTCCTCAAAGAGGTTGATTTTTAATTCGTTGATCTATCTTTTCTTATATTTTGAGAGCTGGTTGTGTAACACACGTCATGCACAAGTCATCCTCTCCTCTAATAAATGTGTCTTCGTTTATTGGCGAAACTCATATAAATACAAGTCAAATAATTCATTATCAAGCGTCAATCTTGGTCATCCATTATAGAGAGGAAGATACAGTTCACAACTTGTGAACTTGAAAGAGTAAAGGAAAGGATACTTAGAGGTCGAGAAGGATCACTAGCTATCTAAAGAAGATAAGGCATAAGAGCTTAGATCTGTGGGACATTTTAGTTTCGGTTAAGCCCAGTTTTGTGGACAATCATTTTTGGAAGGGTTGGACTAAGTGGAACAAACATCAGTGAGTAGATCGGAGCTACAACGAATTTGTGAAGGCCCAGATCTTTTGTAGATCGGTAGAAGTGTAGACCTTGACATGAAGAACAATCTTGTGGAGGTTCAATTAGTAGCTTAGATTGATTCTCTATCTTTGTCTCAGATTTGTGAAAGGCTCGGATAAATGAAGGATAGTCTTGTAGGATTTTATGTGGAGGAGCTCAGTTGAAGAACTAGCATGTGAAGGTGTGAAGGAAGCGTCAGATCATTAGTGGAGGGGAAAGACCTACAACAGCAGGAGACATATCTGGGAACACATCATTGGAGAAAAATGAACATGTGAAGTGCATAACAAGATTTGTGACTTATCTATCTGTATTAAGAAGATTGAAGGGTTGGTGCCCTAGGGGTTGGAGCCTCTAAAAACAGAAAAGGATAGAGTTGGAGCCCTAAAGGTCGGATCCTCAAAAAAGTCCAAGTTGGTGCTTGGCAACAGGTTGGAGCCTGGAATATTAAAGGGTTGGTTCCCGCAAATATCATTGTACTCAAATTTTGTAAGAGTGGATTGGTGTCCTCACTTATTTATAATAAAATGCTTATTATTTATTTTTCTGATTATAATTGTGAAGAATCTTAACTGGTAAACATAACAATTGAAAATAAATATTGATTCAACCAACACCCCCCCCCCACCCCCACTTTCAATATTTCCAACAAATGTATTTATCTCAAGCATAGGTTTTCTTTTGTTTCAAGCTTGTGTAAAAATTAAATCACTTTCAATCAAATTTTTTCCTTTGTCTCAATTTTTTGTAAAAATGAAACAACACGTTCTCAAGAATAATTTTTCCTTTGTTTCAAGCTTGCATAAAAATGAAACCACGCACACTCTCAAGCACATATTTTCCTTTGTTTCAAGATTGTATAAAAATGAAACCTGTTCTCGTGATTTCCATTTTTATCAACATGTTCTTTCTAGATGAGCCTTGGTTTTCTCATTCCATTGTCACCATCTACTTGGAAAATCATTCGCTTTCACTTGGTGGTCTTATTAGCATACCTCTTAACCTCTATGTGTTTTGAGAAGTTCTATTGTGACTGGACTTAGTTCCTACCCTTTCTACTGCTCATTCCTCTAAGAGGAGTTCTCTTTAAGCTCTTTTCAAACTAAAAAAACATGAAAATATTTCCAAGAACTTGTCTTTTCGAACTCATTAAAGTAAATGAAAAGATGCCTTCCTAGTATAAGCTTAACCATTTTCCAAATTGGATAGATTGTTTACGAAAAATGAAAACTTTAGTCGAACATGGCTAAAAGGTTCTCCTAGGTATTGTTTTACGCCTTTTCAAGCCCAAGGGACAAATTTACAAAAAGGAACATCTTGTATTTATATTATTTGCCTCTTTTTCAAACTCTCTAAACATGAAAAAGAAGTTAAGTTATTCCCTCGCTAGACTCATAAAACTAATAAACAACGTTGGACTCGTCAAGTATGATGAGACCGAACCACTACTCAGGGTTTGTTAAAAATACTCAGAAGGATTTGTTTGAAGGATGAAATTATAGATAAAGCATATGTTATCCTCCTCAAGCTTGTCAAAAATAAAGAGGTCTTAGCCAAAAATGGTTGGGAAATTTAGAAAATTTGGAAAATTGGGCATAAAACCTATTTATGGTAGCTAGTCACTCTTGAACATGACATTCTTTTGCTTCATCTTTGTCAGTGTTTTAGGTTGGGGAATCCTCTTTCTTCTTTGTTAATCACACCTCATTGAAAGCCTTCATGATGGGCCTTTGAGTCAATGTTGCCAACTCCATATCAGTGTCGTCGATATGTTCAAGAGAAAGTCCACCCTCAATTGACATCTACTACGATACCTTAAGCCTTTTTTCATGTTTACCACCCCTGAATCGGCTCTGAAACATCAACATTTTGTCTAAAATATTGATACATGTTTTTTGTTGTTGATGGGGGATACATCAAGGCCCTCCTACAATAGGTGGTTTCCTGTCGACATCATCACATTATCCAGGAAGTTAACTTAGAAACTCCCTTTACTACCTTGGATCTTGCATACCTCAATGATAAGTTTCCTTGCTTTCGAAGACAGGTTTTCATCATTGACCAGAAGATTTTTTGTGGTGTTTGACTTCTGCTCATTTATTCAAACCATATGGATTGTACTATAGTACCTTGAGGGCGATTACCATTTTCGGTGATTCTGATTGTTGTACATGTACATATAAATCATCTTATATGTTGAGTATGGGTATGCCTACCTTAGAAATGATATCATGATGATTATGTATTGTAACAAACAATTGATGATCTCGACCAATCTATTCTTGACCCGAACTTGACACATGGTGAAGCACTTCATTCCTAAGCCACTACTTTTGAGTTTGTAATTTAGAGGGAAATTTGTCACAACTATGTTGTCGTTTCTGTTATGGTCCTCCTAATGGGACCAATCAACATCTTATTCCTCCTTATCATCATCATTTCACAAAGACCTAAGCATACCTCTTTCATTCCCTAGAGTTTCTACTTGAAACTACATCATTTGAGCCAGTTTTAGGACCAGCACACCCTGGCCTCTTGATGCAGGAGCATCAAATGAGATAAATTTCCTTTGACCTGACCGGTCAAAATTATTTACTAAAGAGGGTTGGACCTCTTAAATGTTCTTATTTATTATTTGTTTGTAAAAGTTATTGGAGTACCCAAATTGGGAGTGAAGTGATAGAGTTTGCTAGCTTAGGTGTGTGTTAGGCCAATTAAATAGGGATTAGGTTGTTTGAGAAATTCGAATTTAGAGAAAAGCATTAAAAAAGAGAAAAACTCATTTTTTGGGAGAAGTTGAATGTAGATCAGGTCAATAAGGACCAGATCAATTTTTTTTATTGTGATTTTTCTTTTCATAATTGATTCAGTGGAGTTTCATGGTGTATCTGCTATCATCTTATGTCAAGGAATTGTTTGCTTCAATTGATGTAAAATCATTTCGTTGTAGTTTAATGGTGGAATATTGTAGATTGATATTCAGTAAATTGTGTATCTTTTGGAATTTCGCATCCAAACGAGATTGATCTATAGATCTGTTCAATGTTGTGAGTATTTTATCCTAATTTCATATTTTCTCCATGTTATATCTAAAGAATTCTCGAATTTCTATGTTTTTTCTTGCTTGAAATTTCTCCGAGAAAATAAAAACCTTCAGTCACAGAAGGGTCGCGACGTGTGTCATGCCTAGAACAGAAAGGTCACGCCATGGGTCGCGCCTGAGACGAAAAGGTCGTGTAGGAGCAAAAGGCTCGCACATTAGACAAAAAGGTCACGTCATGGGTTGTGCCTGCAGCAGAAGGGTCGCGCCTGAGATAGAAAGGTTGCACCAACCTACAGAAGGGTCGCGTGGGTTTAGGATTGTTTTTTTTTAATAAAATTTTAGGAGCCCATTTCAAATTTTGATTACTGGGTCAAGTATCCCTATGTGTCTACTTTTTGTTGAGTCATCAAACTCGAAAAAATACCCAAGGAAAGGCCTCCAAAAGATTGAATTTACCAACCTCACTCAGAAGCACCGTGTTTGGTAAAGAAGTTTTTGGTGATAGAAGCTTTGAAGAATAGAGTATTGATGGGTCAGTTTGCCATCATTTGATATAAAAGCAAGGTTTAGAGTATTGTTCTCAGAACTTCAACAAATATGCCACCCAGGAGAGGAGGAGTTGGCATAGGTTAGGGAAGACCTGTAGCCAATGCAGTACTACTTGAAGAAATTATACATCTTCGCACAAGAATGGAGGCGATGGAAACTGTTCAGAGGAGAGTTCTTGATGAGGGCGATGTCAGTGTTGAAGAAGAATCTTCTAAGGAAGAAGAAGAAGGAGATGAAAGTGAAACATCCAAAGCTCTCAAGATGTTGGCAAAAGCAAGTGGAAGACCGAAGGTAGAAATACCTTTGTATGAAGGAAACCTTAATGTGGAAGAGATAATGGATTGGATTAGTGCATTAGATAATTATTTTGACTATGAAGAGGTTGAAGATAAAAATAAGGTGGAATTTGCATATACCAGAGTGAAGGGCCATGCAACTATCTGGTGGGATGAACTACAATTATCCAGAGAAAGGAAGGGAAAACTCAAGATTAAGCAGTGGGATAAAATGGTGAGAAAATTGAAAGGTAAATTTATGCCCATAGATTACCAATTAAACCTTTTCAAACAATTACAAAACTTAAGACAGAAAGGGATGACTGTTGGAGAGTACACAAAGGAGTTTTATAAGCTGAACAATAGATCAAGACATGTTGAAGATGACATGCAAATGTAGCCAGATATATCAACAAATTGAGATACGATATACAAGATGAAATCAGTCTACTAAGTCTGAAGACAATTGAGGGTTCCTATCAAGCAGCTTTGAAGGCAGAGGAGAAATTGTCGAGGAAGCAAATTCAGAAGAACAGAGTTAAAAATCCAACAAGAGGAAGAGGAGATTCCAGACCAAGATTCCAACACTCTCCGAATGAAACATGAGGGACCAGTAATCGACCACCACAAAGAGGAGACTTTGGTAGAGGAAGATTTGGACCTAGAGGTAGAAGCTGAGGAAGGGCAATTCGGTGTTATACATGTGGAGAATTAGGACATGGCTCATGGGACTGCCCTCAAAACAAACCAACAAATCCAAGGAATGTAAATATAGCTAAGACAAAAGAAGAAAGCCCTCAAGTCATGGGGAAAGAAGAGCCACTTGAGGTGGGAGTCTTTATTGTTAAAAAGAGTATTGCTAAAGGCAAAAAAAGAAGCCAGTAAACCAACTTAAAGGAAAAGTATATTTAGGATTTTGTGTAAGTCTAAAGAGAAATGTTGCAAGGTCGTGAATAACAGTTGGAGCACTGAAAATCTTGTTTCTACAGTGATGGTGGACAAATTGGGTTTGGTTAAGATGGTACACCCTACTCCCTACAAAGTGTCCTGGTTGCAGAAAGGACATCAACTCTTGGTGACAAAAGAATGTCGGGTAGATATACAGATTGGTACATATAAAGATGTGATATTGTGTGATGTAATGCTAATGGATGTGTGCCATATATTGTTGGGGAGAGCTTGGCAGTTTGATAGCAGAGTTGTTCATGATGGTAGGAGGAACACATATACCTTAGAGAAGGATGAGAAGAAGCATACATTAACCTTTGAACGATGGAGCGGACGAAGGAATGGCTGGGGAAAATGTTTTGATGATTAGTGGAAAATAATTGTTGTGAGAAGTCAAGAAGGAGAAAGAAATGCATTTTGTTGTTGTGGGTAAGCCCAAGGTAATTTTGACTTCTACTAATTTAGATAATTTTCCTGTGGAAATTAAAAATCTGCTAAATAATTATGTCTAAATTATTTTTGATGAATTGTCAAGTGCCTTGCCACAAATTAGAAGTATCAACCATCATATAGATTTAATGACTGGTGCGAGTTTACCAAACAAAGCATCATATATGCTAACTCCTCGAGAGAATGAATAAGTTGGGAGATAGGTGCAGGAGTTATTAGATAAAGGATTGATAAAAGAGAGTCTAAGTCTGTGTGCAGTACCGGCAATGCTTAGCCCCAAGAAGAATGATGAATGGTGCATGTGCATCGATTCCAGAGCAATAAATAGGATTACTATCAGGTATAGATTTCCCTTACCACGTATGGATGATTTAATGGATTGCTTGAGTGGGTCAATGTATTTTTCTAAGATAGATTTGAAGAGTGGATACCATCAAATAAGGACTAGAGAGGGGGATGAATGTAAGATTGCGTTCAAGACTAATAGGGGGTTGTATGAATGGTTAGTGATGCCTTGTGGACTCACTAATGCACCAAGTATTTATGAGACTGATGAATGAGTTCTTAAAAGAATATGCTGGAAAATTCATGATAGTTTATCTTGATGATATCCTAATTTTCGGTCAAAATAAAGAAGAGCATTTGGAGCATCTTAAGTTGGTTTTAAATACTTTACAAAAGAGAATCTGCTGATAAATTTGAAGAAGTGCAGTTTCATGAAGAAAGAGCTCGTTTACTTGGGATTTGTAGTCTCAAAAGAAGGTTTGAAGATGGACCTAGAAAAGATACTAGCAATTTTGAATTGGCCAACTCCAAGGAGCATATTTTAGGTAAGTTTTCATGGTCTTGCAAGTTTTTATAGAAAGTTTATAAGAATCTTTAATTAGATTTGTGCACTAATTGTTGAAACAATAAAGGAAAACAAACAACCATTTAAGTGGACAGAGGCAACAGATCGAAACTTCAAACTGTTGAAAAAGAAGATTACTAAAAATCCCATTTTAGCCTTACCAAGCTTTGATAAAGCTTTCCAAGTTGAGACTGCTGCTAGTGGGGTAGCAATTGGAGCTGTACTGAGTCAGGAGCAGAGACCTATAGCTTATTTTAGTGAAAAGTTGAATGAGACCAAGCGAGAGTACTCATCCTATGATAAAGGGTTCTATGTTGTTGTTCAAGCTTTAAAGAAATGGAGGCATTACTTGTTGCCCAAAGAATTTATTTTGTATTCTGATAATCATGCACTATTGTTCATAAACAATCTGCCAAAGTTGAGCCAAAAGCACGCTAAGTGGGTGGAGTACTTACAAAGTTTCACCTTTGTAACTAAGCACATAAGCGGTAAGTCAAATAAAGTTGTTGATGCTTTGAGCCGAGTGAATTTGGTTATGCAGGAGCTGAAGATTGGTGTTTTGGGATTTGAAGAAATGATTAACATGTACAAGGAAGATACAAATTTTAATGAAATATATGCAGCTGTTCAGAATCCCATGATTCATAATATAAGCCAATGGTTAGATTACCTAATTCAAGGAGGTTTGCTATTCAAAAACAATAAACTGTGTATTCCTAAATGTTCCATGAGGGAAAATTTGATTAAAGAAAAGCATAGTGGAGGATTTTCTGGACACTTTGGGAAAGATAAGACATTCGCTCAAGTGAATGCTTTTTATTATTGGCCAAAAAATGCAAACTGGTGTCAAAAAGTTTGTTGAGAAATGCAGGATTTGTCAACATGCCAAAGGAAGGAGCCAAAATATTGGGTTATATCAGCCATTGTCAATACCAAACAAGCCTTGGGATGCGGTCAACATGGATTTTGTTTTGGGTTTTCCAAAGACTCAAAGAGGATATGACTTTATCTATGTTGTTGTGGATAGATTTTCAAAAATGGCTCATTTCATTGCTTGTAAGAAAACTAGTGATGCAACTCATATTACTAATTTGTTTTTCTCAGAAACATGGGCTGCCTATAAGTATTGTTTCAGATAAAGACACTAAGTTCGTGAGATGCTTTTGGAGGACTCTGTGGAAGAAGTGAGGTACAAACCTCAGTTTTAGTTCAACCTATCACCCTCAAATGGATGGGAAAACTGAAGTGGGATTTAAGAATCTTGGGAAACATATTAAGAAGCTTGGTTTACAAACATCCAAAACAATGGGATTTAGCGCTTGCTCAAGTTGAATTTGCTTACAATGATACTCCTAACAAGAGTACATGAATGAACCCATTTCAGATTGTTTTTGGAATGGATCCTAGAGGAGTATATGAGCTTAGAGATTTGGAAAAACAATAGATAAGGATGCAAATGCTGAAGAATTTGTAGAACAAATGCAGAATTTGCAGGAAGATGTCAAGAAAAGGTTACAGGAAAATAGTAGGAAGTATAAACAAAGGGCTGATGTGAAGAGAAGAGAAAAGCAATTCCAAGTGGGTGATTTAATTATGGTTTACTTGAGGATAGAAAGATTTCCTATAAGGAATTATAACAAATTAAAAATGAAAAAGATAGGACCCTATAGAATTTTAAGGAAGTTTTCCTCAAATGCTTATGAGATTGAACTGATAGAAGGAATTGGAATATCTCCTATATTTAATGTTGCAGATTTGTATCCATACTGGGAAACAGAGGTAGAATCACAAGATGAACCTGCAGATGAGGAAGTTTAGACTCTAAATTGGGAGGAACAAATGCGAAGGACATCAAAGAGAGAAGTGGAAGCAGTCTTGGAGAAATGAGTAACAAAGAAGACTAGAAGACAAACAAATTATCAATATATAATCAAATGGAAGGGATGACCAATTGAAGATGCTAGTTGGATGACAACAACAGAGTTAAAGAAATATCAAGTGAATCCTGAAGACTTGATGGAACCTTCTTTTCTTCCCCAGGAGTCTAATGTAGGAGCATCAAATGAGATAAATTACCTTTGACTTGGCCAGTCAAAATTATTTACTAAAGAGGGTTGGACCTCTTAAATATTATTTATTATTTGTTTGCAAAACTTATTGGAGTGCCCAGATTAGGAGTGAAGTGATAGAGTTTGTTAGCTTAGGTGTGTGTTAGGCCAATTAAATAGGGATTAGGTAGTTTGAGAAATTCGAAATTTAGAGAGGAGCATTAAAAAAGAGAAAAACTCATTTTTTGAGAGAAGTTGAATGTAGATCAGGTCAGTAAGGGCCAGAACAATTTTTTTGATTGTGATTTTTCTTTTCATAATTGATTCAGTGGAGTTTCATGGTGTATCTAATATCATCTTATGTCAAGAAATTATTTGCTTCAATTGATGAAAAATCATTATGTTGTATATTAATGGTGGAATCTTGTAGATTAATATCCAGTAAATTGTGTATCTTTGGGAATTTTGCATCCAAACGAGATTGGTCTATATATCGGCTAAGTGTTGTGAGTATTTTATCCTAATTTCATATTTTCTCCATGATATATCTAAAGAATTATCGGATTTCTATGCTTTTTCTTGCTTGAAATCGCTCTGAAAAAAAAAAACTTCCAGTCACAGAAGGGTCGCGCAAGAATAGAAAGGTCGTGTCGTGGGTCGCACCTGAGATAGAAATGTCATGCAGGAGCAAAAAGGTCGCACATCAGATAGAACGGTCACGTCATGAGTCGCGCCTGGAGCAAAAGGGTTGCTCCTGAGATAGAAAGGTTGCGCCAACCTACAAAAGGGTCGCGTCGATTCAGGATTATTTTCTTTAATCAACTTTTAGGAGCCCATTTCAAACTTTGATTGCTAGGTCAAGTAGCCTCGTGTGTCTACTTTCTGTTGAGTCATCAAACTTGAAAAAATACTCAGGGAAAGGCCTCCAAAAAATTGAATTTTCCAACCTCACTCAGAAGCACTGTTTCTGGTAAAGAAGTTTTGGTGACAGAAGTTTTGAAGAATAGAATATTGGCGGGCCAATCTGCCATCACCTCTTGTTGGACAATGTTCACCTACATATTGCTCCATTGTGGCTTGCATTGATCACCTATAGTTTGCTCCTCTTTGCACCTTTGTTAGTTCTAGAAATTCAGGAAAAAGAGAAAATTTTTGGAAGCCTCCTATTCTAGAAGCTTCCAGAATTTGTTACAACCATTTACCTTAGATAAAACATTTGGATCCTATCCTACCCTACTTTGGAGTTTCCATCTCTTATCCTTTGATCCCACCCTCCCATCAAAGGTGGATATAAAACCTTAGATTGGTAATTGGATAAGAACTCCTAACTTACCCCACTCCTCTGTATATTTACAGTGTTCCATATGCAAGAGGTTGGCTTTAGGAGAGTGATTTTACCCTTATGTTATTGTGGTGAGAGGTTTCATTTCATGCATTTAGGGTGATTGGAGTTGCACATTGTGGCAAGGAAAGGAAAAGTCAACTTGGAGGAGCTCTTCTACAATATCAACACCTATTTATGGTTGTAAACTTCTTCCATTTATATTAATGTAAAGAATTCTCTTTTTTTTAATACGTGATGTTGTTATTTCATATATTTCAATACCATGTTGATCTATTGAATAGAGTATATAGAATATACTTCATAGATCTCGTAGTTTCTTGGCTTCTTTCATCTAACTGTGCAAGTTCTAATTTTGGCAATCAGAGCTAGAATTAGAGCATTCAAGCTAAAGGAGCGAATCCCGCAACATATTCCAGGTAGGCTTCATACTATCATCTATTTACTTTAAGGAAATCATTGTATTCCTTATCTCTTTGCTTTTATAGGTTAGCCACCAAACTTAGCGAAGATACTTTTGTCCGCAATCATAAATCATGTATAAAAAATTGGCGACTCTGCTGGGGAACGATGTATTCCCTTGGTGGTTCCTTTGTCTGCTGTGTTTAATTACCTCTTTGATAGACCTTTGATTCTTTACCCAACCAATAACATACCTAGGAAGCCATTTCATTGAGTCTCTTTTGCATTTTTTGTGTCAGAATCCTCTATCCTTGGACAAAATTTCCCCCAATGCCTCTGATAGAGCGTTGCACCTCACCTAGGCCCACTCTGTACCAGTGTTGCGAAGCATTGGTGCCTCTTCTGCACTAGTGTTGGCCCCTATTTTTGTAGAAAACTATCCCTTGTTTTTGAGTGTCTCTTTGATAAACCTACTCCCAGCTAAGCTTCTTCGAGTCTTGAGTGGCTTGTGGTCTCTCTTTAAAGCCTCCATTTGGTTTGCATTTGTGTTTGATTGCCTTTGGTAAGAATTGGTTTGGATTTTTTTTTGTTTTTATCATTTTGTCGCTTGCAAACTGATTTCGTTTGGTCATTGATGACTTGGATGAATTGTTGTTCTAGTCCTCACTCTAAAAATTACATTTGAATCAGTGATTAAACATTTGCATATTAGTTTTTCTTCATTTCAAAAATTAGGTGAGTTGAAAAGAAAAATCTTTGCATTTAGATCTAGGGTTTTGTGTGTGAAATTGGACTTCCATAGTGTAAAATTGTGTGTTTATTCTTTCATTTTTGCAGAACAAAAAAAAACAATCCCCCTCAATCGCCTGATGGTGGGGGGGGGGGGGGGGGGGGGGTGGGTGGGCTTAATTGTGTATGAGTGTTAATCACCTTTCAGTGTTAGCTCTTTTGATTTTTGAAATTTTCACCCAATTTCAGTTTGAGTCCTTTGTTCATGAAATCTCAGATTATGGTTGATTTCAATGGAATCCTCTTGTGTTTGTTTTGAAGAATTTTCTTGCATAGATAACATTTGCATAGTTAAAATTATCGTTTTCACAGCAAGAAAGGAAATTGTGTATAGATTACATTTGCATAGTTTTCAGTGGAATCATGCATAAATTACATTGCATGGTTTGGCATCTTTCAATTCTTTGAATTGAATTGGAATAGTAAAATTGAAAGATCTATTTAGGAAGCTCTTGTTTGATGCATATTTGATTGTTGCATCATTTTTTTCATCTCTTCCCTACAATAGATAACATTCATCAAAATTGAAAAGATTTTTTTCTCATATTAGTTGCACGATAGGTGTGTTCAGGTGACATGGAATTTTGAGCCTTGAAATCGCAATATAATTCAAGATAAACTCTAAAATTCACCTTAATTGACCTTGTTAGTGTCAGTATTTGCATCCTGTCATCAATGATCAAAAATCCTCTTTTCATATCATTTTAAGGGTCCCACTCAATTTTTTTTTATCATTCCACTAGGTCCTGCAAAAAATTAGTCACTGATGGTAGTCCTAGTCCAAAAACATCACTCTTCCCTAAATGTGATTACTTGCTGTAATAGTTTCATATCTTGTTGATTGTACGTCATCCATAAAGTTAATTTTATCATGCCATTTGTATCATCCATAAGGTCATCATGTCATCTTGAAATTTAGTCTGTCAAGGTCTCATTAGGTCTTTTAGGGTTTTTCTAAAGTTTCATTAGGTCATTAGAGTTTCCAAGGTTCCCATAAAACTCCATTCCATTGCATAAGACCAGCAAGTAAAACATCTCTTCACCATGTGAAGATGATTTGTAAAGAGAAATGCTTATTTCAGCATGTAATTTTGATTTTAAATGTAATATTTTTTATTTTTCACTATGTAATTTTATGTCTTTCAAATGTAATAAGCACATGATTTCCAAGCTACTAATTCAGAGTTCCAAAATGCCAAAGGAAAAAAAAATCAAAGGTCAAAGTGTTCTAATGTATACCAAGTGATCAATTTGTCAAGAAAAGACCATGAACCAAAGGCCTAAAGAGAGCATTAGAACTAGAGAGACAGAAAGAAGCTAAACTAGCCAAGGAGCTTACCTTAGATGAGAGATTTGCCATAATGATCAATGAAAACAGGGAGCATTGGTTTGAGAGAGTTAACAACCATCTTGAGAAGTTCTTGAAGAAATCAAAGAAAGACAATGACATACAAAGGAGGATGGAAAAGTATTATTGCCGCAAAAACCAAATAGCAAGGTCAAAACTCAAGAAAGTGAAGTCAAAGTTTGAAACCCTAAATATGCAAGAGGAGAAGAGAAAACTTGATATCCTTGCTGAGGCCTCTTTCCATGCTTGACATAATTCATCAGCAGTTCATGTATCAATTTTGACAAGGTTCTAGGCATTTTTTGACATTTTTGGGTTTTTGTGCAAACTTTGACAGTTTTTGTATAGTTTAACTATCCTATGCGCAACACCCTAGGCATTGCACCTTCTAGGGGCTTCCAAATGCAAAACCAAGACATTCATAAGGCAATAAACATGCAATTTTGACTATTGGCAAACTAAAATTAGGCAATCTGACAGGGAGAAATGGCCAAAAACACCTCCAAAATTACATTTCTGCCCTCTTTTTCAGCTAGGCGCTATGCATAGGAGCAGTCTTGGGAGTTTGAATTTTTGGAGGGTCAAATCTTATCATTTTTTGGAACCAAGTACATTTATGGAAACTAGATAGGGCAGACTTTCCAATGAGCTATCCTGAGCTCAATTTGGACATCGGGAACCCCTTCAAAACACAGATGGAAGATGGCACTATGCATAGACCAAAGGCGTTGCGCATAGACCACTGGCGTTGTGCATAAGACCAGAAACTGATATTTTGCTACTTTTTCACGCTTTCTCAGTTACTCAAGGAATTTTATGAATTTTTACTAATGTAATTGGTCAAAACAAATGTAATTATGTATTTTAAAGTTACCTAGGGTAAATACATTAGGTGAAAACTCTTTTTGTCATGTAGTGAATCAGTTTCCAAAAAGTGAGGGATGAGTCAGTTTGACCTCCCTACACTCTAGGTTTCAGTTCAGATTTTGGTGGAACAACTCCTTAGCTCATGGATTCGACCCCTAAGGAGGGGAGAAGTTGTTTGATGGCTATATCTATCATTTATTGACTCATTTCACGGGTTGGAATTAGTTGGATGTTGATGTATTGATCAGAGACACTAGTGTAATAAGTATTTGGCATAAATTTAATGAATGAGTTGCAACTATTTCAATGGAATACCTGTGGTATGGAATTTTGACATATTTTCTTCTTATGTTGCATATATTTGAAATGTTTTGCACTCTCATGTTTCATTTCACTTCTATGATATGTTGATTTTCAAGTTGATGAGCCTTTGTTTTGGGGAAATCTACATAATTTGTCCATTTTCTTCAGTTTAGAAAGAATACATGCTTGTCTTTCTCTTTCTAGAACCTCACCAATATGATTCATGTCACTCAAGAACCTTAAATTGTTTGAATGTCAACCTACCTTGCTCCATCAGATGTCTACAATCATACCCTTATTTTCCCTGACCTAGTCTCTTTGACCTAATCCTCATCCAACAACCCAATTTCAAACAATCAAACCCTTCTACACATCATAACTAGCCTAAAACCCTAATTGATCTAGCCCTCTTGGCTATGATTTTGTGGAGAGAGCCCTCTCCGAATTGGTAGGGCTAGATACCAAGTCAAAAGGTTGGTCTGTCGTTACCTTAGCTAGACTCTTCCTCAACCTTGGAGATCTAGACGAGTGATAACATATTGGTGTCGTTGTCAGAGAACGAAAGATTCATTTTCCCTGGGTGTACAACAAAGTTTAGATCTGATTGTTGATGGTGGACAGTGATCAGGCACACTAAGGCTAAAATCATTCACTTGGCAACTCCAAATCAGTTTCGAAATCAAATCGAAAGACTCCATTGGAGGATGAACCTTGCCAAGAAATATGAAAGGAAAACATGGGAAGATCAAGTATTCAACTTGGACTTTTATTCAAGACATCATGTTATTTATCATGAAACATCTCTTCTCTTTTCTTGAGAATTTCCAGAAAGTTTTCCAAGGTATATTATGTTTGATAAAATATCACGAAACTCCATTGGATTCCTTTCCTTTGAAGGTTGTAAATACAAATTCCTCGTACGCCTTTGATCTTGGTCCAGACCATTTTTCTAAATCTTATGATGACCATCTTCAAATTGATGAACCTCAAGAGATCAAGATTGATCCTACAACTTTTGTACATACTCCTACACCTTGTAAAATTCCAGATAGATACAAACCACTCATCTTACCTCCTATACTCCATGCTTTCCCTGGAAGTCATTATCTATATCTGCCAAGGTTTGATGGTAAATGTGACAACATCACTGCTGAGAGACATTTGCATAATTTTGAGACTTTCCTCAACCTTTTTGAAGTTGATGAAGAGGATGTCAGTATTAGGTTGTTTTCTCTTTATTTGCAAGACAAAGTCAAGAGTTGGTTCAAAAACCTACCTGCTGCAAGCATCTCAGATTTCCCGTAGTTTATCAAAGTTTTCCTTGACAATTGGGTGGTCAAAGAAAACCCTTTCCTGATTCTAGAAGAGTATGACCAGCTGAAAAGACTGCCAGGGGAGACAATACAACAATTTTTTGCCAGATTCAATCAAGTCTATTGTTCAATACCTACCAATATAAGACCTCCTCCCGACTTATCTCTCTTACATTACCTAGATGCCTTTGATCTGGAAATGGAGCTTCAATTGAGAGAAAGGAACCGTGTAACACTTGAAGAGATGCAGAACAATGCATTAGATGTAGAGGCTAATCTATTGATTAGAAGGGAAAATTTGAAGGAAGAAAAGGGGGAGAACATAGATGCAGAGCATCTGACATCTTCAGAGGTAAAGCTCCACATTTTGGTGAGTGTAGTGGAGGAAATTATGCAAAAGATCACCGTGAGAGATGAATTTTCCATTCAAGATCACCATGGCCCACTTATCCCAGAAAAAGAAGAGGTTGCTGACCCTAAACACTTTCCTGCTAATCCCAGCTACCATAGATCAGAAAATGGATTTATAGATCAATCTGAGGAGCAACAATCTACTGATCTAATGTGTATGTTTGATGACATTACTTTTGATATGTTTCCAAAGTTTGATCATTATGACGATGATTATGTTCTCCAAACAGAAGCTAATATTGAAGACCAATCAATAGTTGGTTTGTGGGAGGAGGAAGTTTAGTTTCAATAGCTTGAATACAGTCATCAACTGATGCATATCAGCTATGGCAATGAGGAGGAAAGTGCAAAAAATTTGGAAGTAAGTGAAGGATCTTTTCCTCTTTGTTTTACTTCATTTCAATTCATCAGAGACAAATTTGATGCAATCAGAAATCAACAGTCATTAAGTTTTAATCTTGACAATCAAAAGGATAATGAAATTCTTGACCAGAGCTCCTTACCTTTGTGTTTCTCCTCATTTGCAAAACTAAGAGAAAATTATAAGCAAGAAAATAAGCGAGTGGTCAACACTAAAAATGATAAACCTTCTCCTGAATTGATTTTTGAGGAAATCATTTGCGACATAGAATCCTCCTTAGATCTAGATTTGCAGCCACCAAATTCCATTGAATTTCAAATTGCAGACGAAGGCTTGGAAGCTGAAACATATAATCAAATGATGTAAGATGATTCTGTACCACTATGATTTGAAGAATTTCATCTTTTAAAGGAAAATTTTCATAATATCTCTAAAGCAAGGATGAGCAGCCAGTAGAAATTCATGTAGTCTCATTAGAACCAATGGAAAATAGTTTGCAAAAATCTTTTCATGTATTTCATGACCCAATATCTGATGTGTTGGATAATATCTGCAGTAAAAAACCTTCTCCATTAGCTAATTGTGAGCCTGAAAAGAGTGTTGATATAAACTTGATCTGATAACCGGTTTCTTTGTCATTTTCAGCAAGAGTCTCATTACAAAGCTCATCTGAAAATTTGCAGCCATATTAGAATAGTAATGAAGAAGATTCTTGTTTTGTTGTTGATCATCAAGAAAAATTAGTCATTCGTGAGTTTCAGGATCCTTTTGTCAACTCGTTGCAGTCATCAAGGGAAGAAAGCATAGATGTTGGGAAAATTTTAAAATCAAGGTACGAAGACTACCTAGAGTAGAACTACCAAAATTTTAAAATCATTAGGGTTTCCAAGGTTCTAATAAAACTCCATTCCATTGCATAATACCATCAAGTAAAGTGTGATCAAATAACATCTCTTCACCATGTGAAGATGATTTGTAAAGAGAAATTCTTATTTCAACATGTAACTTTGATTTTAAATGTAACATCTTTTTTTTCACTATGTAATTTTATGTCTTTCAAATGTAATAAGCACATGATTTCCATGTTGATCTAAAGATGATCTGAGATTGTCATTGATGTCAACCCAAGCAGCAGCAAGGATGAACCTAATCTTCCATGGCACATTAGGCATCATCATTCATGGTTTCTTGTCTCATAACCATTATAGGAATACTCTACTCAAAAATATCTTTCTATCGGTATATAGCTCTCCTCGTAATTCCTCACGGTTTGTAAGTTATTCAAGATTGAAGTTAGTAACTCCAATTAGTGGGCTAAAACTCTATGGGGTTGTGGCATGGCATTTATCATTGATTTTTGTCATTGAATAGTCAATAATTAATAATTTTTTAAGCTCCTAAAATCCCTCCAACATTCTTTATAGAAGCCCCTCTCAACTCTATAAAACGAAATCTCATATATCCTCCAAAAGTAGTGATCGTGGAATTTTTGCTATAACTTTATTTCTGGGAAGTCTTAGATGCTGAAATTAAAACCTGTTTGAGCCAAAGTCTTGATGAACGTCAGGACCGAATTTCAGATCTTGGTTTGCTATTTTTCGGAGATATGATCTGTGGAAGTTAGGGTTTTTGCAGGCTCCCGAATTTCATCTCAAAGAGGTGACCCCGGGAAAATCACCATAACTCTCTCTCTAAGAAGCCAATTGGAATTCTGTAAAAAGTAGCGAATAGAGCACTGACTGTAGTTTTCTTTTTATCAATTTCATAGTTGAAGGAGGAAACAGTGACATGTGGCACGCTGTACAAGTTCGCTCTACTAAATTAGTCCATAATTAGGTCATTGTGAGAGATTGGACATAACTTTTCCTTGAAGAATCCAAACCAGGTCAGACCTATGGCATTGGAAAGAAGACTTAGAGGGCTACTACATGATCAAAGATCACATATTGGGGATCTGAAATCATAGAGATACATCAGATTCAATATCATGCTCCTAGAAGGAAAGAAAAAAACTAGATCATGTTTTGTCAAGGGGTGCAGAGGACTAGACTTTCTAGGGTAGCAAAGAGCAAGGTGCAACAAAATGATGCAACATAGGTAAGATCTAGGTAAGTATATTTTGTATATGCATGTTCATCTCTTAATTGCATTAGGTTATTTGTAATCTATTTTTTTGTTTTTGTTTAACACTAACATATGCTTTGCAGGATGAGGTAAGTTTTGTTATTATCATGTCATGGGTATTTCCTTGAAGACTTTTTGCAGGTATTATGTATTCATCAAGAGAAGACTCAATACACAGTATAATTTTATGAAGAGTAAGAAGGGCAGCATGACAAGAGCAGCAATCAAGGTGCAAAACAACAGCACGAAGTTCACCACATGAAGTCTTCATGTGGGCAGCACTGCATACAGTGATTGTAAAAGTATCATTGTACAAAGTCATTGTAAAATTTGTACAAATGTCTATCTACCAAGAGTTGAAGAGGCAGTGTCGGAAGTTCTAGGATCATCATTAGGTGGTTGAGTCATAGTCGGGGTTATGGTCTAGTGCGTCTTCTTCTTCTACATAATTCTATATCATTGTAAAGTGGACCATTTTCCTTGGTACGAGAGTCCATTCTTCTTTTATTCTTCTATAGGGTGGTAGGGTGGTGCTAGGCTGGTGCATGAAGTCACCAATAGGTTCAAGCCTGTGAAAACTTCAGGGTTGTAGGCTGATGCTAGTGTGAATTGTAGCTCATTGCGTGTTGGAGCATCCGTTTAGTTGACTACTGAAGAATCTCGAGCGTTGTAGCGTCCATCCAGTGGGAGCTGGAGAAGAATGCTTTTCTAGATTCTAGGAAGTTGGAGCTTTCTTTTCAACTGGATTTGAATATTAAAGAATTATTAGAAAAGTGCTCAGGTGGTTTTTATCTCGGAGAGGGTTTCCACCTTAAAAACTATGTGCCTCTGTGTTCCTTTTGTTTACTGCTATCATTGTACAAATACTGATAATAATTGAAGATTAAATAATACTTTGAAAGATTAATAATAATACTAATTGAAAGGAATATTGATTCAACCCCCCCCCCCCCCAATATTTCCAACAATTAGTATCAGAGCTTGGTTCCTTCAATAGCAGTTTAACAACTGGAAGGAGATCATGCAGCATACCAAGAATGATGTACCTCTATTCAATGAAAATAATTATGCACTCTGGAAAGGACGAATGGAGGTCTATCTCTTGGCGCAAGGTTACGAAGTATGGGACACTGTTCAAAATGGCTTTACACCAATTGCGGATGAACAATGTAAGAAACATTTGGTAAATGATGCAAAAGCAAATAATATTATTATCAATGGACTTATTAAATCTACTTATCATAAGGTGTTGGGGTGTAAAACCGCAAAAATTGTATGGGACAAGCTTGAGAATATATATGGAGGTGACTCAAATGTCAAAGAAGCAAAGCTTCAAATCTACAAAGAAAAATTTGAGCAACTTAGAATGAAAGAAGATGACAACATTATTGCATACTTCCAACACGTTTATGAAATAACCAACACTCTGGAAGGATTGGGATAGCCTATTGAAAAGAAGACTATTATACGAAAGATTCTTAGAATGTTACCAGGAAGATTCAACCCAAAGTTATCAATCTTAGAATGCAATGGAAATATAGCCAAACTTAGCAAAGAGGAAATACATGGAGTTCTCATAGCATCTGAAATGAGACTTGATTAAGAAGATGGTACTTCACATCTAGAAACTGTGTTTGCTGCATCTAAGAAAACTAATAAGGACAAACAACCTTCAAAGGCAAAGACCTGCACATGCAAGTGTGAAGAAAAGGAAGATGATGAAGAATGTTTTTCATATGGAGAATATGATTACTTTATGAGAAAACTAAAAATTGATAAGAGAAAATTCAAAGTAAACTTCCATTGATATGTTTCGGTTGTGGTGAGGTTGGGCACTTCGCAGCAAAATGTTCGAACAAAAGTGATTGAAACTCAAAAGGAAAGAAAGGCTTTAAGAAATTCAACAAGCAAGGCAAGAAGAAAGGATTCAAAAGGAACTTTCTCTCTAAAGAAGATAGCTCATCATCCGATGAAGACAATGTGATCCAGGTCCGGGTGTGACGAAGGACCCTTCCAAGACCTTTTACTTTCGTGATGTGTTAAATTGCATTTTTAAAAGAACATTAATGAATACATCTGCATGTTGTAAAGAAGAGGAACATGACAATCATCAGCACATGAAAACATAAGCCGTTGATAACGGAGTTCGTCTAGGAGGGACTACATCTCCGGGCCCCGGTGTCAAGATGGTGTAGGTCACTGCATTAAGTGTTGTTAATAGTGATGATGTACATAAGAGGTGATGTCGCTATCATACAAAGAAAATGTCCTCATGCAAGAGTGGCTCCAAGAGATGTTCCACTACAGGAACTCTCAGTCAAAAAGGACTCCTATTAGTATGACAAAAACTCATGCATGATGATAATGAACATCCCACCAACATGGCATAAAAGGGATCTCAATGCAAACATGAATGGTGACACATGAGTATCCCATCAACATACAATAAAGAGATCTCAAACAAAACATGACGAATCATGACAAAAGTACATCACTCAAATGATTCCGCATCACATCAAGCAGGAATCATGAAAACGAGTAAGAAACAAGATCCCACATCAAACATCAAACAGGGATCTGTGTAGCATAATGCATAGCAAAATAAGTACATGAACACACTGCATATACATCACATCCAGGGGCCATCTGAAGAAGAGGATGTCAAACTGCTGAGGCTGTTCGTACCATCGATCTCATGACGTCGAATCCCATGGAAATGGCTGCTTGCACATGAACGCTGACACTTGCACTCCACTTAAAAAAGTGGCTAAAAAAGGAAATGAGTAAATGGAAAATTTGAATGCGCCATCAGATTTGTGGCGTCGAATAGTGCAGAATCGACTATCAAATTTTTGAATTCTGAGAAAGTGGAAATCTGGGGCTTAAGGAATCTTTTAGATTCCCCTAGATTCCTCAAAGATTCCCTCCTTCGGGTCATCTGAAGATTTGTTGCTCAAATCAAAATTCTGACTGCACCATCAGGTTCCTTGCAGAATTCTGAGAAAAATGAGTATGAAGTTGGTTGCATTCTGACTCTAGTGAATTTCAGCGTCCAAGGAATCTAGAAGATTCCCTCAAAGATTCTTGAAGATTCTCCTCTACTGGGAACCTGCAAATTTGTTGCTCAAAAGTCGAATCTGACCTTTCCATGGCATTCCCTATGAAAATATGAGAAAATTGACTATAAATTTGGTTACATTCTGATAAAAAGTATTTTTACCTCCTCGGAAAATCTTCGGGCATCAAAGAATATTCTGCCTCAAAATGCGTGTCAAGGTTCTGCCTCTCTTGTCTTGAAATCCATGATGCACTTCTTCCTCCATTCTCCTGGGCATAATGACAAATGAGTTTTATATAAATTGTTTGGGCGGATATTCCCACGAAGAGGTCGTTTGGCGCATTGGTAAACTGGGCAGTTTGTTAAGGGGAGGTCGGGGGATCAAATCCTACCTCCCCACAAAATCAACATACAATATTGTAAAAAAAAATTGCATTATTAAATTTAAACAAAATTTGTTTTGAGCACATTTGGGACCATGCATAACCCAACACATGGTTAAGTATTGAATGCGTATTTATAGGAGCGGAGGTTGGTACATGGATGTTTGAGTGTGAGGGTTGGTACATGGGGCCGCCCGAT
>APFE030816777.1:868-5868 GCA_000404065.3 Pinus taeda
AGTACATTTATGAAGACCGAACCCAGTTACACTTTCTTCAACACCCCCTCTTAACTAGGGAGGTATTCATAAATCATTACAAGGTGTTTGGCTATTTTTCAATCTTAAATAATTCACATAAGAGAAACCGAATTGGCAACCCATTTGTTATAGCATCATATTAGTGAACATTGCTCATAGCAAGGCCTTGACTAACAACTTTATCTCTCATAAGATCAGAGCACAATGTTGGTGAGGCCAATGGCTTATAAACACCTTAGTCATTGTCTCTAAAGGTAGATACCCACCCAGGTGTTCCCTGAGTATGACCTTCTAGGAAAATTCTTGTCTTGGGTTCCCAGCCCTCAAATAATACTGCTCCTCTTGCCTACTATTGTCTTGGATGCCCTACACATCCTCAGAGAGCATCAGATGCCAAATGATTACCCAATCCTCTCGTTCTTTCTTTCCAAGTGAAGACAAGAATGTTGTGTCTATATTTTCCCCTTGATCGAGGAAGACATGCCCAAGTTTCCTCTAACAAGGAACTTTCCCAAGCTCCATTGTAGTTGGGAACTTGTTAGAACTCCCTCTTAGATAGGGACTTGTCCATTCATCAACAACATCTTCTTCGTGGGTCCTTCAACCACTTGATATCCTTCATTCCTTCGATGTCATGAAGTCTTTGTTTGAACTTCTTCTTGGCAGGGTACCGGCCATCAATCACTTTCCCTCCCGGTTTGTCATGTCATTGCTCCCTTCGTGGAAAGTGGCCTTCTTCATATATATCAGGTCCTTTTTGTCATCTAGCTATTCCTTTGTCATCTTGTCTATCCTTCATAATAATTATCACATGGATGCTTAGTTGTACTCACTTGTTCCCATACTTTGATTTAGTGCCCCTTCATGACTTCATCGTGGTATTGCTTCAACACCAAATGGTGCTTTTGTTTGATGGCCTCTTCACCATGACATATTTGTAGAGTTGAATCAGTTATCTGCACCTTACTATCTCCAAGTCCTTCGTAGGTGTCAAGGATCCTTTATCTTTTTCTTCCTTTGTCAGAGTTGCCATGCCTTCTTTCGAGAGATGTTGAGGAATCTTGTCAAATAGTTATTCTTTGTGACCACAATGTTCTTCACATGCTTTATCTCTTTCTTCATTTTCTTCTTCTTGGATTGATTAGTCAACCACCTTATACTCCTTATGAGAGAACTTCTTCATGTTGACCTTTACTTCACTGTAGTACATGCCTCCGAGCATGTCGTTGGCGAAAGAGATCCTTTTATTCTTGATCGTGATTCTAGAAATTTTCCCATGACCCAATCAATATATATGATGACATGGCCTAAACTTTGACGCATACATACCTCATCTTGATTATGCTTTTATCATCTTGGCTTTATTTGTTAGTTCTCCTCGATTGGTGTAGCCTTTCTTGCTTCATTTGCTCTCGACTGTGTATAAATGGTACCCCCAATGAGACCACTACCCCCTTTGAAAGAAGACTTTAAGCAAAGAGGTTGACTTAGTCATAAGAGGATCTTCCTTCTTTTGCTTCTTGTCGTCCTCTTTCACTTCTTGAGTTACATGAGCTTCTTCCCTTTTTCTCTTGTTGTTGTTGTCCTTCTTAAGTTTAGGACAATCCCTTTTGTAGCGTCCATATTCTTGGCATCCAAACCGTTGGACTTTGGACGTGTAGTGGTCCCAACCAATTTGTTACTTTCCTTGCAAAAAGACAATGAGGTATACTCAGAAGGGGACATATACTTACTTGATAGAGTTTGAGATGTAGTGAACTTGGTTTCTTCTTGAAGACTTGAAGGCTTGCCTTCTTTAAATCTTGATGTTGTTCAAATTTCTTTCTTCAAATGGACTTGCTTGATGACTTGACTCATACTTCCTTTCATTTTTCAAGATGGTGTAGCTTGATGTAGGTCCCTCTTTGATTTGTTCTTCTTGTAGGTGCCTTTATACAAGGTGTTTCTTCTTGCTTTGTAGTCTTCCATGATGAATGATAGATGGTAGACCTTCTTGTCCTTGACGTGATTGAGACTTCTTGGCTTGATGCTTCAACCTTGCGGATGTTCTTGAGATTCCCTTTCCTTGATGTGTCACCTTAGTTACGATACTGCGTTGAAGAATCTGGGGCAATGGGGTATAGCAGGATCCTTCTAGACTTGATAACAATTTGTGAATCTCTTTTACAATTTATCGTGTTATCTTAATATTCTTCTCTTCTTATTAATGCATGTGTGTTTACTTTCATCAAACTGGTGCCAAAAACATAAGAACAAGAACACAGATGTTGGCTCTCTGCCAAGGAAAAACCTCTCTCTCTCAGAGAGGAAAACCCTTTCGTAAATTTCTCTTATTGAATCTTCTTATTGGTCATTGCGAATCCCTAGACCCTTGACAATGATATCCTCCCAGCACAAGTCGAGTCCTTCCTCCTCTTTGCACTTTCTTTATTTGGCACTTCGTTCCCCGGCACTATGTCCTTCTTTCAACTTTTGATAATCCATGGTGGACTAGCTCTAGAAGAGACTACAGTCTTTGATCCTTAGCGAGATCCTTTACCAATGAAGAAACCTTCATTCTCTTGACCGACCGAGCCTTTCTCTTGACGTGAGGTTGCAGACTCGATGTACACCAAATTTACTATACCTGGGGCGATTTCCATCGCGACGAGACATGGAAACCCCAAATTTCCTAAACTTGGGATGCTTTCGACAAGGCGGGACATGGAATCCCCGGGTTTCCCGTAATTTGGCGACTTTTGTGGAGGAGGGACTGGGAGACCCCATGTCACACTCCTATCCTAGTGGTAGTATTTCAACCATGTGTAAGCGGGTGCAGCACACCGTACTTTCTCCTTTTACCAATACTTGAGTACACGGTCTGCACCTACTTCAACACTAAGTCAATTTTCCAATAAGTGTTCTTAACAATGCAACAAAAATAACTTACCATAAATTTATCTTCAATTATTCTTTCAACACTCAATCAATTTTCCAATAAGTGTTCTTAACAATGCGCGAAAATAACTTACCATAAATACTTTTTTAGTACTTCCACTATTTTCTCAACCTCAAAAATGCCCAACGACGCAACTATAGTGTGCTTCCCAAATCATCTTCTCACGCTCGCTTGAAGGAACACAAAGGTGTCCCAGGTGGCATAACAGTTCATCCTTGAGGTGAAAATATGGAACTTGCTGACCCTCCAAGTGTGTCTGGTATGTGTTGTTGAATTATCAATGGCTTTTGTAGAGAAGTGGAAAATCAGAAGTCTCATGTCCATAACACGAACCTACGGTAGATGTCGGCAAGACCCAGAGAGTTGCGGAGCTCTCTTAGAGTATTTGGGGTTGGCCAATCCCGAATGAATTGGATCTTGGCTATATCCACATGAACCCACCATTCATCAATAATATATCCCATATACTAAACCTCGTGTCATGTGGTCGTGCTGCACTGCCTGCGGCCTGCACGACACAACTCCACACCTGAACTGTGAACCTGTCCGCCCGACTTTCCGTTCCACGGTGCCCAAACTCTGCCCGTCGGTGTAGTCCATAGTGAGGGCGCGTGGCCCGCATGTAGTGCGGCCTGCCTGCCCAGCCAGTAACCCGCCCCGCTCTGCCTATCCACGCTACTAAGTCCAACCCACCCTCTGTCATCCGCCCGCCGGTGCGGCCCTCTTACCCGCATCCTTATCTTCCTTTCGTTTTCACCCAACTCCTTCCTTTGCACTTGTTCTGTGATGTGGAAGTCTGAGTTTGATGTCCCTTCGTCGAACACCATCCTCCTTACTTATACGCATCCTTTCGCTGAAGGGACATGTCTCTCGGGGATAACAAGGGTCAGCTCCATCAACATGCATGCCCGGCTGACCTCCCACATAACCTTGACACACCCCATTCCAACGAACTGCCACGTCCCTTGGTGTGCACCGTCGCACCCATGGGTCGGCTCCAACACCTCACCGATTACACTCGTCGCCACACGTCGCACAGTCGCCCGCATCCTAACTCGTCTGCACATAGTCACCTCTTTCATCCGGGCACCCAAGAAGGGTCACCGCGTGCCTTCCATCGGTGACTCGCCCATCGTGTAGGTATCAAGGGGCGAGCGCCATGCCCAACACGGCGCGCCCACTATGAGTGCTCCCATCACCATCGCGCATAAGAGAATGCGTGCCAAGACTTCGCATATAACCGAATGCTCACCTGACTCGAATACCTGACACCCCCCCCCCCCCGCATACGTGGTAGAGGTTTCCGACATGATGGGACATGGAAACCCTAGATTTCACGCGCACTTGGGCAGCTGTCGTCACAGTGGGGCAGGGAAACCCTATTTTCCCTACACTTGGACGGCTCCCGTCACAACGAGGCATGGAAACCCCAAGTTCCAGAGACAGACCAGGCAAGCGGTTTCCACCCTGCCGTGAAATGGAAACCCTGAGTTCGCAAGACTTGGGAGGTTCTTCATCATTTCGTGACATGGAAACCATGAGTTCCATAAACTTTGTCGATTTCGGCCACGTTGCAACATGGAAACCCAATTTCCCGGTGCCGGGGCCACGGTTTTCACCTGGGTGGGAGATGGAGACCCCAGAGGTTCCTAGAATTAGGCATTTTCCCTCATGCCATGAAACAGAAAGCCCCCGGGTTCCGCAGAATCGGGCGGTTCTCTGTCGTTCCGCGGCATGGAAACCCGAGTTCCCTGCACCGAGGTCACGGTTTCTGTCGTGGCGGGACATGGAAGACCCCGAGGTCGCGGTTTCTATCATGCCACAGAATGGAAAGCCTCGTGTTTAGTAGACTTGGGCGGCCGTTCCCTGTAGCGCGATGACATGGAAACGCGAAGCTCCCCAAACTTGGGCGGTCGTTCCCTGTCGTGTGGTGACATGGAAACCTGAAGCTCCCTAGACTTGGGTAGTTTTATCCATGGCGCGAGCGACATGGGAACCCCGCGTGTCACGTCCCCATGCCTACAATAGTCTTTCAACCTTA
>APFE030816777.1:10868-27332 GCA_000404065.3 Pinus taeda
CCCGCGCTTGTGATGATGCAGCAGCCCGTGTTGGTTTGCACCTCAAGTCGAGTAGCGGGCCGGCCTGAGCCATTCCACATCTGACCGAGACGCATCGACAACCTCCATCCGCTTCCCTCCTAGAAATTTCAAGCACTCTCTAACTCTCTTTTCAAATTCCTTTTCATCTTTCCCTCACGGTACTTGTTCTCTATCGGTCTCTCGCCCGTATTAGCCTTGGACGGAATTTACCACCCAATTAGGGTTGCATTCCAAAAAAACCCGACTCGCCGACAATGCCTCGTGATGTGGCAAGGTCCCGGGCCGACGTAGCTGTCACCCTCTCAGGCGACGCTGCTGCCCAATTTTCATGCTTGGGTCTTCTCGGTTCGCTCGCCACTACTAGGGGAATCCTTGTAAGTTTCTTTTCCTCCACTTAATTATATGCTTAAACTCAGCGGGTGTTCTCACCTGAGCTGAGCTCGCAAAGTTGAAGCTAAATCCGTCCTACCCAATGAGAGGGCAAGAGAGAGCAAAGCAAGTTCGAGCGATGCAACACAAAGCCCGCATCAGCTGACGCCGACTGCCCATCCAAGGGGACAAGATCATTGCTCACCGACGCACGCCACGAAACATCACTTGAGGTATTTCAGCCAACCGCATCGCGTTGGGCATGGACGACCAGCTCCGCTGCTCCCTAGCATATTGTAGGGAGTGCGTTTGAATGGGATGCGATGCCCAGATAGATGTGCCCTCGACCGAGGCCTTAGGCGCAAATTGCGTTCAAAAACTCGATGATTCACGGTATTCTACAATTCACACTAAGTATCGCATTTCGCTACGTTCTTCATCTTAAAAAGAGCCGAGATATTCGTTGTCGAGAGTCATTTCCATGTATTACCAAAGCATCGTCACAACACTGAATAGGGGCACCCCCCACAACAAATGCAAGGCCAAGGACCAAAGGGAGGGAAAACACATGAGAGAGAGAAACAAAGGTGCCTACCCCCCTCAAAGGAGGAAGCTCGAACATAGAACAATCTCCCCGAGCCCCACGCCCTCGCAAAATGGGGGGAAGTACATGGAACAACAATTTAGAAGGACTAGGGTGGCCACCCCTGGAGCTCGCACTGCTTTTAGTCCTTCCCGAACACTAGTCCACAACAATTCCCCCTTTTCTCTGTAAAGCTAGGGACCAAAAGGAAGAAGGGAAGAAAACAAGGTGAAAAAAATAGAGACCAAATGTGATTACTGGCTCACAAGGGGAGGGCTCAAACAAAGCACAAGCCTCCCAGCCCTGTGCCTTCGCAAAAAATGGGGGGAATTGAAGGGGACGACGATCGAGGAGGACTAGGGTGGCCACCTCGGGAGCTCGCACTGCGTTTCGTCCTTCCCGAACACAAATCCACAACAATGCCACCTTTTCTCCGTAAATCTAGGGGCTATAAGGAAGAAAACAACATGAAAGAAAGGGACATCAACCATGGTTACCGGCTCACAAGGGGAGGCTTCAAACAGAGAACAAACTTCCGCAAACCCGTGCCTGCACAAAAAGGGGGGAACTGCAGGGGACGACGATCGAGAAGGACTAAGGTGGCCACCCTGGGAACTCGCACTGTGTTTCATCCTTCCCCAACACCAATCCACAACAATCCCACCTTTTCTCCATAAAGCTAGGGGGCCGAAAGGAAGAAAATAACAGAAAGAAAGAGAGATATCAAATGTGTCTACCGGCTCACAAGGGGAGGCTCAAACAGAGAACAAGCTTCCCCAACCCCCTGCCTTCACAAAAAGGGGGGAACTGCGGGGGACGACGATCGAGAAGGACTAGGGTGGCCACCCGTGAACTCGCACTACGTTCCATCCTTCCTGAATACCAATCCACAACAATCCCACCCACCTTTTCTCCGTAAAGCTAGGGGCCAACAATAAGAAGGGAAGAAAACAACAGGAAGGCAAGAGATATCAAACGTGGCTACCGGCTCACAGGGGGAGGCTCAAATAGAGAACAAGCTTCCCAACCCCTGTGCCTTCGCAAAAAGGGGGAAACTGCAAGGGACAACAATCAAGAAGGACTAGGGTGGCCACCCTGGGAACACACACTACTTTTCGTCCTTCCCGAACTCCAATCCACAACAATCCCACCTCTCCTCCACAAAGCTTAGGGGAAAAAGGAAGAAGGGAAGAAAACAACACCAAAGAAACAAATATCCCAAGAAAAGAGGGAAGCTCAATAGCACACCGAGTAGATGTCCGCTAACCAGAAAGAAATCGAACAAGGCACCCAATCAAAAAGCATCCCACCTCTTCACACCCTCCCACCTACATGTATGGCACAATACCCTTTACAACATAACAAACATCAATAAAACAACCAAGCAAATAAATCACAACCTAAACTTAACCACTAGAAGAGACAAGGGCCACGAAGAGACCAGTGTCTGGAGCACATTACTAAAAGGTAAACAACCCCCCAACCTGCCACAAGGCTTCAAACGACAAATAGACTACTACTAATAACACAAACCCACCCCGCTGTTGCACCCCTCCATGTACAAAACACCCAACAACCTTTCCAGCGAGAAAGTCAACGAGGGTCAAGAATCAAACTCCAAAGAGGAGTTGTCACGAGCGGACACTCAACGCCAGAGAAAGCCACGGGAAAAAAATGCATTAATGGTGCAAGGCCACTGAAGGGAGGGATGCCCGCAAAGCGCACACCAAGAAACAAAGAAATGACCAAGTCCCACAAAAAACCCACAATCTAGAGGGAGGATAAAAGACACAACCCGCTACTTCTTTTTCCCTTAGAAGGGGAGTGGCTCACGAGAGGACAAGGACTTCCCTCGACGGAAAAGGAATGAGATAAGATTGCCACCCTCTTACCCACTAGTTGCGAAAATTGCGATTTCAATGGATCTCAGACCGAGGGAGGGGTTTTTCATTACCTGGATGCCCAACCCTTCCGCGAGGGCATTGTCGAGGCACGGTCGGGAGGGACTAGGGTGGCCAGCCCAATGGGTTGAACCGCTCTTCATCCATCCCACACTGACCCCACCCTGATAATTTCCCCTCACGGAAGGTTTGAGCTACCAAGAATGCGCGCGCAACCACTCCCTCAACCCAACCACCAGCGAAAACGCTCACCCAAGCAACACATCAACCACCGCCACCTTTTTGAGAGAACCAACTATGGAAGGCCGCACCCTTGGCCCACTCGTTCCAATGAACAAAAGACTGAGCACCGCCGCTACGAATGAGTCTGAATTTTTTATCCATCGTATTTCCTGAGCACCTCAACTGCAGCAACCATGCCCATCAAATCAAGTCATCGGAAGGGCTCCCAAGAAACAAGCTTTTGAACTCCCCACAGAAACCCATTGGGGGAAAGAAAAACAAAAGATGGGTAGGACAAGCACAAGCATGGCTTGCAATCACACACAAAAAAACAAGCGTTACCTCAAGACAAGAAACCAACAATGTTCCCACCAAACACCAAACCCGCTCCCCTAGAGACACAACGCACAGTCCCACATTGCAATCGAAACCCAACCAACCTGAACCAAAAAAGAAAACCCCTGCTATCAATGATCCTACCGCGGGTTCACCTACGGTAACCTTGTTACGACTTCTCCTTCCTCTAAATGATAAGGTTCAATGAACTTCTCACGATGTCGATGGTGGTGGACCACCATCGTCGACGCAATCCGAACACTTCACCGGATCATTCAATTGGTAGGAGCGATGGGCAGTGTGTACAAAGGCCAGGGACGTAGTCAACACAAGTTGATGACACGCGCTTACTAGGAATTCCTCGTTGAAGACCAATAATTGCAATGGTCTATCCCCATCACGATGAAATTTGAGAATATTTCCTGATCCTCTTGAATCCAGGAAGAAAATCTCATTGGCTGCATCAGTGCAGCATGCGTGCGGCACAGAACATCTAAGGGCATCACAGACCTGTTATTGCCTCAAACTTCCATGGCCTAAACGGCCATAGTCCCTCTAAGAAGTTGGTTGTGAAGGGGAACCTCCGCATAGCTAGTTAGCAAGCTAAGGTCTCGTTTGTTATTAGAACTAACCAGACAAATTTCTCCACCAAATAAGAACGGCCATGCACCACCACCCATAGAATCAAGAAAGAGCTCTCAACCTATCAATACTTACTATGTCTAGACCTGGTAAGTTTCCCCGTGTTGAGTCAAATTAAGCCACAGGATCCACTCCTGGTGGTGCCCTTCCATCAATTCCTTTAAGTTCTAGCCTTGCGACCATACTCCCCTCGGAACCCAAACACTCTGATTTCTTAGAAGGTGCTGGCAGAGTCCTTAGAGTAACTAACATCTGCTGATCCCTGGTCGGCATCGTTTGTGGTTGAGACTAGGATGGTATCTGATCGTCTTCGAACCCCCAATTTTCATTCTTGATTAATGAAAAAATCCTTGGAAAATGCTTTCGCAGTGGTCCGTCTATAATAAATCCAAGAATTTCACCTCTGACAATGAAATACGAATGCCCCCGACAGTCCCTATTAATCATTACTCTAGTCTCAAAGGCCAACACAATAGGACCAGACTCCTATCACGTTATTCCATGCTAATGTATTCAGAGCATAAGCTTGCTTTGAGCACTCTAATTTTTTCAAAGTAATAGCACTGGAGCCACGACCCAGCCAATTAAGACCAGGAGAACACCACCGACAAAAGGGATGGAAGGGCAGGTGCACACCGAGTAGGCGGACCGACCTTTACGACCCAATATCCAACTACGAGCTTTTTAACTGCAACAACTTAAATACACGCTACTGGAGCTAGAATTACCGTGGCTACTAGCACCAGACTTGCCCTCCAATGGATCCTCGTTAAGGGATTTATATTGTACTCATTCCAATTACCAAACTCGATGAGCCCAGTATTGTTATTTATTGTCACTACCTCCCCATGTCAGGATTGGGTAATTTGCACGCTTGCTGCCTTCCTTGGATGTGGTAGCCATTTCTCAGGCTCCTCCTCTGGAATCGAACCCTAATTCTCCATCACCCATCACCACCATGGTAGGCCTCTATCCTACCATCAAAAGTTGATAGGGCAGAAATTTGAATGAAGCTTCGCTAGCACAAGGGTTGTGCGATCCGTTGAGTTATCATGATTCACCGGAGAAGCAGGCAAGCCCGCGCTGGCCTTTTATCTAAAAAATGCCTCCCTTCCAAAGAGTCGAGACTTGGTGCACGTATTAGCTCTAGAATTACTATAGTTATCCGAGTAGTATGGTACCATAAAAAAAACTATAACTGATTTAATGAGCCATCCGCAGTTTCACAGTCTGAATTAGTTCATACTTAGACATGCATGGCTTAATCTTTGAGACAAGAATATCACTACTGGCAGGAGCAACTAGGTAGCACCCTCCCACTTCAAAGGGAATTCCGGGCACTCTCTTACCAAGATCCAACCTAAACACCCATTGAGTCAAAGAGATGTCAAAATATCATGTAAAACTTTTATGCCTTGCACCTCTTGCATACCAAGAAGGAAGCACACGCAACATTCCAAGGACATGGCAAACAAATGGGTAGACCTGCCGAGCCACAACGCACCAAGGCCACTCTGGATTTTTCAACCTCACCCCCGACAGACAAGAAACGAGTGATCACTCACCCACTCCCCTAGAAATGAATGCCTCCAAATGCCTCCACGTCGCGCAGCGAGGCCACCTAGGAGTCCACTCAGACAGCAGCAACGGTGGACCTCGATCTACCGATTGCCTGCGACAGCCTCGATGCAAAGGGAAACAAATGGAGAAGGACCAACCACACAACCTCTATATTATAAACAAGCCCCAACCCTCCCCGCTCCGCACCGAGGCCACCTAGGAATCCACTCGAACAGCAGCAACGATGGACCTCGATCTCTCAATCACCTGCAGCAGCCTCGATGTGAAGGAAAAGGAAGGAAATAAAAAGGGGATGACCGACCGCAAATCCCATCGCAGAGAGGCCATACAAATCTCCCCGCCACGCACTGATGCCACCTAGGAGTCCACCCAGACAGTAGCAACAGTGGACCTCGATCGGATGATCACCCGCGGTAGCCTCGACACAAAGGCAAGGAAAGGAAATAATACAAGACAAACCGAGCCCACAACACACCTTAGAAATTCCCCCCCCAACCCTCCCCTCCCCACATAGAGGCCACCTAGGAGTCCACCCGGACAACAGCAATGATGGACCTCGATCGCATGTTCGCCTGCGGCAGCCTCAATGCAAAGGAAACAGAAGGAAATAAAACAACAAGACCAACCAAGCCCACAACCTCTCTTAGAAATTCCCCCTGACCCTCCAGGACAGCATCAATGGTGGACCTCGATCACTCGACCACTTGTGGCAACCACAATGCGAAGGCAAAGGAAGGAAATAAATGCAAATCTGGAGGCTCGCTACAAAATACAAGAACATATCCAAACAAGAGGAGGGATCAGGCAACTCCACACCCCATGCACCCTACGTATAGGCAACCTAGGAGATTTCCAATAGCTTTACTGACTAGACGATGAATATTTTTCCCCTACGGCCACCTCGATGCAGAGGAGGGAGGCTGAAGTGTTCCACCTCGAAATCCTTCTTCCAGATAGCCCCCACCATCGAAATAGCAAGCCTCCTCCCCATTGGACCATGAGTGCATACACAACTGAAACAACAAATGCCCCCCAACCCTCCCCTCCCCGCACGGAGGCCACCTAGGAGTCCACCCAGACAACAGCAGTGACAGAACTCAATTGCATGATCGCCTGTGGTAGCCTCAATGCAAAGGAAATGGAAGCAAATAAAACAAGGCCAACCGAGCCCACAATCTCTCTTAGAAATTCCCCTCGACCCTCCACGCCGCGTATCGAGGCCACCTAGGAGTCCACCCGGACAGCAACAATAGTGGACCTCGATCACTTGACCGCCTGTGGCAACCAGGATGTGAAGGTAAAGGTAGGAAATAAATGCAAATCAAGAGGCTTGCTACAAAATACAAGAACATATCCAAACAAGAGGAGGGATCGAGCAGCCCCGCACCCCACGGACCCTACGTACAGGCAACCTAGGAGATTTCCCATAGCTTTACCGACCAGACGATGAATAATTTTCCCCTACGACCACCTCCATGCAAAGGAGGGAGGTTGAAGTGTTCCACCTTGAAATCCTTCTTCCAAATAGCCCCCACCATCGACGTAGCAAGCCTCCTCTCCATTGCACCACGAGTGCATACACAATTGAAACAACACATGCCCCCCAACCCTCCCCTCCCCACACGGAGGCTACCTAGGAGTCTACTTGGACAGCAGCAACGATGGACCTCGATTACATGATCGCCTACGGTAGCCTCAATGCAAAGGAAATAGAAGGAAACAAAACAAGACCAACCGAGCCCACAACCTCTCTTAGAAATGCCACCGACCATCCCCGTCGCGCGCCAAGGCCACCTAGGAGTCCACCCAGACAGCAGCAATTGTGGACCTCGATCACTTGACTGCCTGCGGCAACCACGATGCGAAGGCAAAGGAAGGAAATAAATGCAAATCAAGAGGCTCGCTACACAAGACAAGAACATATCCAAACAAGAGGACGAATCGGCCAGCTCCGCACCCCACGCACCTTACGTATAGGCAACCTAGGATATTTCCCACAGCTTTACCGACCGGACAATAAATAATTTTCCCCTACGACCACCTCCATGCAAAGGAGGGAGGTCGAAGAATTCCACCTCGAAATCCTTCTTCCAGATAGCCCACACCATCGACGTAGAAAGCCTCTTCCCCATTGGACCATGAGCGCATACACAATTGAAACAACAAAATGCCCATAAACATTGTGACTTAACATTTCCAACCGCAAAAGCCTACCACGCATGCAAGATGCAAGGAAAAATCCGACCCCTTGATCAAACATATGGGCCAACACATCTACCAAAACCTCAAAGCCAATGCAACCACAAACAATGTGCACTTTGAAAGGAATGCCAACCCTTGACTTTACAACAAGGAGAACAGCGCATCACATCACCCGACAGAAAAAGCAAGAAAGAGGGAGGGTAGGTGGTTTACAACCAAAACCCTTCCACGTCCCTCTTAAATGTATGCATCTCAACCGATAATGCCAACACAGAAAGAGTACAAGAACAAGAAACCGACGCCATAAACAACCGAACAATGAAGAGGTCAGCCATCACAAGGAGCCACACCACAACAACCCATAAAACTACGAGAACTTGGTGCAGTAGGGGAATTGTTCACATATGCCTCCAGGGACAAGCATGACCAACATTACCGCTCATGCGCTACCGAGTGGGCATGGAGAGAAGATGAAAATCAGTTGCCCTACAAATGACCCAAGGCCATTCTTGAGGTAAACCCGAAAAACCAACTCAATTACCAACCCACCTTTCACACGAAAAGCAAAACCCTCCTCACCAAATAGGGAGGAGGCGAACAATATAACGAGGAGCCAATTTCAATGGAGCCACACATGGCTGCCCAACGCAATCAAAATTTTTTGTTCGCAACAACCGAGGGGCACGACAGCGACATAGGCACAACAGAGTTTTGGGGCTCCCATCTGGGACCACAACAACAAAAGCTCAATGGAGCGCCGAGAAAACTTTCACCATTCTTATCGTTGGGATGGGCAATAGGGATGGGGATGAGCATGGCCCACATTACCGCTCATGTGATACCGAGTGGGGATGGAGAGAAGATGAAAATCGACCACCCTACAAACGACCCAAGGCCATCGTTCAGGAAAACCCAAAAACACAACTCGCTTACCAACCCACCTTTCACATAGAAAGAAAACCTATCGCTGGTATCATCTGGAGGGGCACGAGGGTACCAAGACAAGCCAGGGAGCCACACCACAATTACCCCAAGAATTTGGAGAGCAGAAGGGGAATTGTTCACATATGCCTCCGGGGATGAGCATGGCCAAGATTATCGCTCATGCACTACCGAGTGGGGATGGAGAGAATATAAAAAATGGCCACCCTACAAACGACCCAAGGCCATCATTCAGGCAAACCCGAAAACACAACTCGATTGCCAACCCACCTTTCACACGGAAAGAAAACCTGTCGCTGGTATCATCTGAAGGGGCATGAGGGGACCAAGACGAGTGAGGGAGCCACACCACAACAACCCATACAACTCTAATAACTTAGAGAGAAGAAGGGGAGTTGTTCACGTATGCCTCCCAGGATGAGCATGGCCAACATTACCGCTCATGCGCTACTGAGTGGGGATGGAGAGAATATGAAAATCGACCACCCTACAAACGACCCAAGGCCATCATTCAGGCAAACCTGAAAACGCAACTCGATTGCCAACCCACCTTTCACATGGAAAGAAAACCTGTCGCTGGTATCATCTGGAGGGGCACGAGGGTACCAAGACGAGCCCAGGAGCCACACCACAATAACCCATACAACTCCAATAACTTAGACAAAAAAGGGGAATTGTTCACATATGCCTCCTAGGACGAGCATGGCCAACATTACCGCTCATGCGCTACCGAGTGGGGATGGGGAGAAGATGAAAATCGGCCACCCTACAAACAACCCAAGGCCATTGTTCAGGTGAACCCGAAAACACAACTCGATTGCCATCCCACCTTTCATAGAAAGAAAACCTACCGCTGGTATCATCTGGAGGGGCACGAGGGGACTTAGAGAGCAGAAGGGGAATTTTTCACATATGCCTCTCGGGATGACAATGGCCAACATTACCACTCATGTGCTACCGAGTGGGGATGGAGAGAAGATGAAAATCGACCACCCTACAAACGACCCAAGACCATCGTTCATGCAAACCCGAAAACACAACTCGATTGCCAAACCACCTTTCACACAGAAAGAAAACCTGCCGCTGGTATCATCTAGAGGGGCACGAGGAGACCAGGACAAGCCGGGGAGCCACACCACAACAGCCCATATAGCTCCAAGAACATGGAGAGAAGAAGGGGAATTGTTCACATATGCTTCCTGGGATGACCATGGCTAGCATTACCACTCATGCGCTACTGAGTGGGGATGGAGAGAAGTTGAAAATCGACCACCCTACAGACAACCCAAGGCCATTGTTCGAGCAAACCCAAAAACACAACACGATTTCCAACCCACCTTTCACATGGAAAGAAACCCTGTCACTGGTATCATCTGGAGGGGCATGAGGGGACCAAGATGAGCTAGGGAGACACACCAAAATAGCCCATACCCCTCTAAGAACTTAGAGAGAAGAAGGGGAATTGTTCACATATGCCTCCCGAGATGAGAATGGCCAACATTACCGCTCATGCACTACTGAGTGGTGATGGAGAGAAGATGAAAATGGGCCACCCTACAAATGACCCAAGGCCATCCTTTAGGCAAACCCGAAAACACAACTCAATTACCAACCCACCTTTCACATGAAAAGGAAACCTGTCACTTGTATCATTGGATGGGCACAAGGGGACCAAGGCGAGCCAGGGAGCCGCACCACAACAACCCATACGAGTTTACATGGATGTCCTCGCCCAAACAAGTTTGCACGGATGCCCTCGAATGACCCACCCGAACGAGTTGACACGGGCGCCCTCGAATGACCCACCCATAAGAGTTTACATGGGCGCACACAAGACTGAAACGAAGAGACAAGGGAGAGCTGGGGAAACAAGCTACAGGAATGTGCACAAAGCCAACCTCGGGTCACAACTTAGCATTTTTGTCACGGGATCGTTCGCCCTAGCGCGCCCTCACCCGACCTACCTGAACGACCTGCTCGAACGAAATGACGTGGATGCCCTAAAATGACCCATCTGAATGAGTTTACATGGGTGGACAAATGACTGTAACGAAGGGACAAGGGAGAGTCGGGCAAACGAGCTGCACGAACGTGCACAAAGCCAACCTCGGGTCACAACTTAGCATTTTTTGATATGGGGTCATTCGCTTGGGTGTGGCCTTGCCTGACTCGAATGAACGAGTTCACACGGATGCACTCGCCCGACCAGCCCGAACACGTTGACACGCACGCCCTCAAACTACTCACCGAAACGAAGGGACAAAGGAGAGCCGGGCAAACGAGCTGCACAAAAGTGCACAAAGCCAACCACAGGTCACAACTTAGCATTTTTGATACAAGCTCATTAGCCCGAGCGTGCCCTCGCCCAACTTGACTGAATGAGTTCACACGGACGCCCTCGCCCAACCAGCCCGAACGAGTTCACACACAATCCCTCAAATGACTCACCGAAACGAAGGGACAAGGGAGAGCCGGGTAAACGAGCTGCACAAACATGCACAAATCCAACCACTAGTCACAACTTAGCATCTTTTGATACGGGCCCATTCGCCCGGGCACGCCCTCACCTGACACGTCCGAACGAGTTCACATGGACGACCTCGCCCGACCCGCCTGAACGAGTTCACATGCACGCCCTCAAACAACTCACTGAAATGAAGGGACAAGGGAGAGACGGGAAAACGAGCTGCACAAACGTTCACAAAGCCAACCTTAGGTTACAACTTAGCATTTTTTGATACGAGCTTGTTTGCCCAGGCACACCCTCACCCAACCCGCCTGAACGAGTTCACACGAACGCCCTCACCCGACTCACCGAAACGAAGGGACAAGGGAGAGCCGGGCAAATGAGATGCACGAACGTGCACAAAACCAACCTCGGGTAAAACAACATTTTTTGATACAGGCTCATTCGCTCGAGTGCCCCCTCGCCCAACTCGCCCGAAGGAGTTCACACGGATGCCCTCACCCGACCCGCTCGAAGGAGTTCACACGCACACTCTCAAATGACTCACCGAAACGAAGGGACAAAGGAGAGCTAGGCAAACGAGCTGCACGAATGTGCACAAATCCAACCTCGGGTCACAACTTAGCATTTTTTGATATAGGTTTGCTCGCCTGGGCACGCCCTCGCCCGACCCACTCGAACAAGTTCACACGCACGCCCTCAAACGACTCACTGAAACGAAGGGACAAGGGAGAGCTGGGCAAGTGAGCTGCACAAACATGCACAAAGCCAACCTCGGGTCACAACTTAGCATTTTTTGATACGGGCTCATTCGGCCGGGCGCGCCCTCGCCCAACCTACCCAAACGAGTTCACACGGACGCCCTCGCCCGACCCGCCTGAACAAGTTCACACGCACACCCTCAAACAACTCATCGGAACGAAGGGACAAAGGAGAGCCAGGAAAAAAAGCTACACGAATGTCCACAAAGCCAACCTTGGGTCACAAATTAGCATTTTTTGATACGGGCTCACTCGCTCAGGTGCACCCTGGCCTGACCCGCCCGAACAAGTTCACACGCACACCCTCAAATGACTCACCGAAATGAAGGGACAAGGTAGATTCGGGAAAACGAGTTGGACGAACGTGCACAAAGCCAACCTCGAGTCAAAACTTAGCATTTTTTGATATGGGCTCGTTCGCCTGGGCATGCCCCCGCCCAACTTTCCCGAATGAATTCACACGGACGCCCTCGCCCAACCTGCCTGAATGAATTAACATGCTCACCCTCGCCTGACCCGCCTGAACGAGTTCACACGCACGGCCTCAAACGACTCACCGAAATGAAGGGACAAGGGAGAGACGGGAAAATGAGCTGCACGAACGTGCACAAAGCCAGCCTCGGGTCACAGCTTAGCATTTTTTGCTACGGGTTCATTCGCCCGGGTGCGCCCTCGCCCGACCCACCCAAACGAGCTCACACGCACGCCCTCAAATGACTCATATAAATGAAGGGACAAGGGAGAGATGGGAAAACGAGCTGCACGAACGTGCACAAAGCCAACCTCGGGTCACAACTTAGAATTTTTTGATACGGGATCGTTCGCTCGGGCGTGCCCTCACCCGAACCGCTCGAACGAGTTCACATGGATGCCCTCGCCCGACTCGCCCGAACGAGCTCACATGCATGCCCTCAAACGACTCACCGAAAAGAAGGGACAAGGGAGAGCCGGGCAAACGAGATGCACGAATGTGCACAAAGCCAACCTCGGGTCACAACTTAGCATTTTTTGATACGGGCTCGTCCGCCCGGGCGCGCCCTCATCCGACCCGCCCAAATGAGCTCACACGCATGCCCTCAAATGACTCACTGAAACGAAGGGACAAAGTCAAGCAAATGCGCTGCACGAACATGCACAAAGCCAACCACGGGTCACAACTTAGCATTTTTTGATACGGGCTCATTCGCCCGAGCGTGCCCTCGCCCGACCTACCTGAACGAGTTCACACGGACGCCCTTGCCTGACCTGCCCGAACGAGTTCACACGGGTTCCCTCGCCCAACCCGCCCGAACGATTTCACACAGATGCCCTCGCCTGACCTGCCCAAACGAGCTCACATACACGCCCTCAAACGACTCACCGAAACGAAGGGACAAGGGAGAGCCAAGCAAATGAGCTGCACGAATGTGCACAAAGCCAACCTTGAGTCACAACTTACCATTTTTTGATACAGGCTCGTTCGCCTAGGCGCACCCTCGCCCGACCCGCCCTGTCACACCCCCAAGCCTATGGTGGTCTTTCAACCGTGCCGGCGAGGTGCGGAACTACCAACTGTTTTCTTTTCACCAATACTTACGATTGTAGACTACCGCTTAACAACCCATACTTATTTTATTTTCGTTACCAAGTATTATTAATGTGCCTTTATACCAATGAACACCAATACACATTCATTATCAACAACATTATACAAGAGAAATGCACAACAGTATAAAGGGATGGGCAACTCCCTGCAATATGAGTCTGCCCGATATCAATATATTATATAAACTTCACTTTTACAATTCACAAGTTAAATCTTGGGAAACCCCAAATTTACACTTAGCCAAATATACAACTTCAGGAAACTCAGTTGCCCAGCTCATCGGTGCCTCCGCACAGTTGCCGCACGACTCACCAACCCTTCGTTCACCTCATCACATGATCGTATTGTTTTCCCAACTCGTGCACGCCTCCAAGTCACCACACACGGGCGCCTCCCACTAAGACACACCTCCGTTCACAAACCAACACTCCAACAATTCTTCGTGCACACTTGCACGATGGGCGGGCGCTCACCCGAGTCACCAAGATGCCCATGCCAAGTCGTCGTACAATTCGGGTGCCACACATTCACCGTGCACCCCTCACCCGACCATCGGGCACACCTTGCCCAATGCCTTCACCCAACTCCAAGTGCGTTCACCAACCATGCGGCTAAACCAAGACTTAGTGCATGAGATATGCGCCTCACCTCCTCTTGTTTCTATGCACTTGAACTGCGCACTACTTGTGTGAAGTGACAATCGAACGAATGGTTTCCAAGTGCTCCAATGCACTTACATATATAGTCATAGCAAGGTGTGGGTGGGGCTGCCCATCCAACCACCCAACCTTCGTGCACACACCCCTTAACCACGTTCAAGTGCCCAACACATTAGTCAACTCGCCCTCCATCGTCGTCGTATATGTTATGTCGCAAACTGTCGTAACCGCAGCTCGCCCGTGCGCGCGCCCGGGTCGCCCGGCGCCCAACCGCATCGCACAACCGGAGGCTTTACATCCTCCTCCACCTGAAAACATTGTCATCCTCGACAACATACCATCTTGGTAACCATCCACCAAGATCATCCATGATGTCAACTCCTCCACATACTGCAACCATCATTGCAACATATGTAGAATTGCCATCTCCACCATGTCTCACCTCGGCAATCATCCGTCACCAAGATAACCATACCAAGATATGCACCCATCGATATGTCATACATCAGAAGTCATCTCAATCCATGATCATCGACAACTCTTTCACAACCTCCACATGCTGCTCACCATCGTGGAAGGATGGCCCCTCCATCTCAAGGTACATGCTCACTGCAACATATCATGTCAACGTCATCATGTGTCATCCTTATGTGAATTGCTGCCATGATACTCCAAGAAAATGCTAAACATCCCTGCACATTAAGCTCCTCCATGTCTGAACTAGTTGGGTAGCTAATCCAACCATCACGTTCCAAACAGAATGCACATCCTCATGCCACCATCAATCGTTTCTCTGAACATCCGGCACATCATCAACTCGATCAAGAATCCATCCATATAAGTAAGCCATGCTCAGGTCCATGAAGTAGTCTTCATCTCATCTGCAACATGTTGTCCATGATATTAGATCAATCAGCTCCCATGTGTAAAAGTAGTTGAGTCTCGACTCAACCCATGCCCAAGTGTTGCCACCAAGGCATCATCACCGTCATAACTCCATCACTCCAAAGTGTCTCATATCGATCCTCCACATCAAGTCACTCTTTCAAGCTGTCACACGGAATGAGTCGAGGTTGCGGACAAGATCGACCTTCCTAGTATCTAAAGATATCTAGTGACAAGCAAGCCAATCAAAAACTATCTTTCTCTAAATATGCAATTAAAAACAAAGGCAAACAAGTGTTTTAGCCCTACCTTGGGTCCAATGCAAGTTTGTGGAAGCCTCTCTCCCTCGCTCCAAATGAGCTTCCTTGAAGTGTAAGTCTACAAACACAAACAAGCAAACAAATTAAATAGCACCTGAAAAGCCAATATCATAAAGCATATTCATCATAATGATCAAGGAGATTATGAAAAAAACCACATAAGACAATTTGTTGAGAAAAATGAATCTGATTGTATTAATTCAAATGAAGAAGAACTTTACACCTGTGCCTTGATTGTACAAGCTCCTCCAAGGTCCGGACAAGAAGTCACCCTCTACTTGACAAGTTTCACTCACTTCCCAATGAAAACAAAAAGTATGTGATCTTCCTCTCAAGTTTAACTAGAAAGTCCCAATTCCATCAGCATTTACCCTCAAAATGTTCAGCTTCTAACCTCCCCAGCAACTGACCCAATGCCTTAATTTATAGTGCAATGCAGGGAAGTTACTAGGTCCTCCTTCAAAGGGATAAAGCCCTCCTTCAAAGGGATAGCTCCTCCTATCAAGGGATTAGCTCCTCTTTTGGGATGCATGAACCACCTTGGAGTGAACAATCCACATCAAAATTCCTTATAGAAACATCTAGAATTAACCCAAAATGAGTTTTTTATAATAAACTTGCGCCTTTTTGACTTTTACAGGGGTACGCACCCACCCCTTTATAGACAGAGCGTGCAGATTCATAGGTAATATGAACAAAGAGTGCAGGCCCGCAGGAAAAAGTGAGAGAAAGTGCGGAACCAGAGTTTTATTGATTTTTAATGTCTTTCTCTCATTTGCAAAGCTTGACATGAAGAGCTGAGATCTGAGAATTACTTAGGAGGCCAGTATAAGTGATGATAGACCCATTTTGACTGCAAATAGTCATGGTGATGATATTTTGTGTAACAGATTTCCCCCTAAAGTGCGAAGTCTGTAGTAGATGAGGATTTCATTTATCATTTAGGAAGAGTGAAGTACTTTATCATTTCGAGGATCATCTTGTGGAG
>APFE030816788.1:0-25697 GCA_000404065.3 Pinus taeda
CCAAACCGGCCTAAACCCTATACCTTATACCCTAAAACCTAAACACAACATTTCATAACATTTTAAAATGTGTTTTGTAACTTTTTTTAGGTGTTTATTAAAAGAATTTACTAAAGTGTTATAAACTTTAAACCCTAACACTTAAGACCTAAACCCCAATTAGTTTATATCATTTTAAAGAGTGTTTTGTAAATTTTATTTAAGTGCTTATTAAAAGAATTTACTAAATTGTTATAAACCCTAAATTCTAATCCCTAAACCCCAAACCCTAATCCCTAAACCATGAAACCTAAGAATTTTATCAGTGTTATAATAATAGAAGACCACACCTAGGTATGTCAGTGTAGGATGGAGAAAACCCTAAACCCTAAACCCTTGTTTTTCCACCCTTATTCATAAACGTTTTTCCTTTTATTTACTTTTCTTCAGAGCTCCACGAGGCTCCATGGGATGAATTCATTAAGTGTAATATGTAGCAGTTGATACCCACTTAACATGGGTGGTTAATCCCTGCACCCTAAACCCTTAACCCTAAACCCCAAACCCTAAACCATAAACCCTAAACCCCAAATCCTAAGCACTAAACCCTAAGAATTTTATAACATTTTAAAAAGTGTTTTGTAGCTTTTATTTAAGTGTTTATTAAAAAAATTACTAAGGTGTTATAAACCCAAAATCATGAACCTAAACCAAAAATATTAAAAATTAAAACCTAAGAATTTTATAAAGTGTTATAAAACCTAAACCCTAAACCCTTAACCCGAAACCCTAAATTCTAAACCCTAAAACCTAAACCCTAAGCATTTTCTAACAATTTTAAAAATGTTTTGTAACTTTTATTTAAGTTTTTACTAAAAATATTTACTAAAGTTCTATAGACGGTAAACCCTAAACTGTAATCCATAAACCCTTAACGCAAAACCTTAAACTGTAAGCCCTAAACCCTACGTATTTTATAACATTTGAAAAAGTGTTTTGTAACTTTTATTTAAATGTTTATTAAAATCATTTATTAAAGTGTTATAATCCCTAAACTCTAAACTCTAAACATTAAACCCTAGACTTAAAACCCTAAACCCTCAACATTTTATAGCATTTTCAATATGGTTTTGTAACTTTTATCTAATTTTTCATTAAAAGAATTTACTAAAGTGTTAGAAACCATAAACCCTAAACCCTAAGAGTTTTATAAACCTTAAACACTCTACCCTAAACCCTAAACCCAAACGCTAAACCCTACACCATAAACCCCAAACCCTAACCCTAAACCCTAAACTATAAATGCTAAGAATTTTATAACATTTTAAAAGGCACTTTGTAAATTTTATTTAAGTGTTTACTAAAAGATTTTACAGAAGTGTTATAAACCCTAAATTCAAAACCCTAAAACCTATACCCTAAACCCCAAACAATAAACCTCAAACCCTTAACTCTGAACCATAAACATTAAGCATTTTATAACATTTTGAAAAGTAGTTTGTAACTATTATTCAAGTGTTTATTAAAAGAATTTACTCAATTGTTATAAACTCCAAACCATAAACTCTATACTTGAAACCCCAAACCCTAAATCCTAAAGCATAAACCGTAAATCCTAAGAATTTTATAACATTTTGAAAATAATTTTGTAACTTTTATTTAAGTGTTTATTAAAAGCATTTACTAAAGCGCTATAAACCCTAAAACCTAAACCCTAAACCCTAAACCTAAAACCCAAAATCAAAACCAAAAAACCTAAAACCTACACCCTAAGAATTTTACAAAATTTTAACAAGAGTTTTGTAACTTTTTTAAAGTGTTTATTGAAAGAATTTAGTAAAGTTTCCCTCAAACCTAAACCCTAAGCATTTTATATCTTTTTAGCAAGTGTTTTGTAACTTTTTCCTAAGTGTTTATTAAAAGGATTGACTAAAGTTTTATAAATCCTTAACCCTAAGCTCTAAAACCTAAGCATTTTACAACATTCTAAACCCTAAACCTAATTCTAAGCATTCAATGACATTTCAAAAAGCTTTTTGTAAATTTTTTTGAAGTGTTTATGAAAAGCATTTACTAAAATGTTATAAGCCCTAAATCTCAAACTGTAACCATTTTATAACATTTTAAATCCAAAACCATAAACCCTAAATCCTAAACTCTAAACCCTAAGTATTTTATAACATTTTAACAAACATTTTCTTACCTTTTTTTAAGTGTTTAGTAAAAGGATTTACTAAAGCGTTATAAATCATAAACTCTAAAACATGAGCATTTTATATAATTTTAAATCCTAAACCCTAGAGCCTAAGCATTTTATAACATTTTAACAATCTTTTTGTATCTTTTTTTAATGTTCTTATTAAAATAATTTATCCAAATGTTATAAATCCCAAACCAAAACCATAAACCCTATCCCCAAACACTAAGAATTTTATAACGTTTCAAAATACATTTTTGTAAAATTTTTAAGTTTTTATTAAAAGCATTTAATAAAGTGTTATAACCTTAAACCCTAAACCCAAAGCATTTTATAACACTTTAACAAGATTTTTCTAACTTTTATTTAATTTTTTATGAAAATAAGCTACTGAAGTGTTATAAACAGTAAACCCTAAACTCTAAATGCTAAACCCTAATCCCCAAACCCCAAACCCTAAACCCTAAAACCTAGGCTTTTTATGATCTATTAAAAATAGTTTTGTAAGTTTTATTTAAGTGTTTATTAAAAGAATTTACCAAGGTGTTATAAAACCTAAACCTTAAACCCTAAACCCTACACAATAAACCCTAAACCGCAAACCCTAAAATCTAAACCCTATTCATTTAATAAAATTTTAAAAAGTGTTTTGTAACCCTTTTTAAGTGTTGGCCCATGGGGGTTTGGATTGACGGTGAATGGGTGCGTTGTTAAGGCACTCCTTGCGATAGGTCACTGGTTCAAATCCCCCGTGGGTACTTAGGTTAGTCTTAACGTAGAAAAAACAATCCCTTTTTAAGTGTTTATTAAAAGCACTTAATAATTTTTTATAAAACTTAAACCCTAAACCCTAAACGCTAAACCCCAAACCATAAACCCTAAACCCTAAACCCCAAACCCAAAACTCCAAACCCGAAACCCGAAACCCGAAACCCTAAACCCTAAACCCCAAACCATAAACACCAAACCCTAAACAATAAACCCTAAACCCTAAACCCAAAACCCTAAACTCTAAACCCTAATCATTTAATAACATTTTAGAACTTGTTTTGTAACATTTTTTAAGTGTTTATTAAAAGAACATAATCAATTTTTATAAACCTTAAACACCAAACCCTAACCACTAAACCCTAAACAATAAACCCTAAACCCTATAAACTAAACCCTAAACCCGTAGGCATTTTATAACATTTTAAAAATATTTTTGTAAGTTTTATTTAAGTGCATATTAAAATAATTTACTAAATTGTTATAAAACTTAAACCATATACCTTAAAACCTAAACCCGAAAAACCTCAACCTTAAACCGTAATCCCCATGCCCTAAACCATAAACCCTAAGAATTTCATAATAGTTTAAGAAGAATTGTGTAACCTTTACTTAAGTGTTTATTAAAAGTACTTATTAAAGTGTTATAAACCCTAAACCATAAACACAAAAACATAAACCCTAAACCACAAAGCATAAACCCTAAACCCTAAACTATAGGCCCTAAACCCTAACCATTTTATAACATTTTAAAAATTGTTTTGTAACTTTTATTTAAGTTTTTATTAAAAGAATTTACCAAAATGTTGTAGACCCTAAACAATTAAGCCTAAACCTAAACCCAAAATCCCAAACCTTAAACCCTAAACCCTAAATCCCAAACCGTGAACCCTAAAACCTAATCATTTTAGAACATTATAAAAATTATTTTGAAATTTTTTCAAAGTGTTTATTAAAATAATTTAATAAATTCTTATAAACCCTAAACCCTCGACACTAAACCCCAAACCCTAAACCCTAAACCATAAACCCTAAATCCTAAAGCTTAAACCCTAAAGCCCAAATCGTGAACATTAAAATCTAAACCCTAAGCATATAAGATTTTAAAAAGCATATTGTAATTTTTGTTTAAGTGTTTATTAAAAGGATTTAATAAAGTGTTATAAAACCTGAATCCTAAAATGTAAACCAGAAACCCTATACCCTAAACCCTGAACCCTAAACCCTAAATGCTAAACGCTAAACACTAATAATTTTATAACATTTTAAAAAACATATTTTAACTTCTATTTAAGTGTTTATTAAAATCATTTACTAAAGTGTTATAAATTCTAAACCTTAAACTCTAAACACCAAACCCCAAACCATAAACCCCAAACCCTACACTCTAAGCATTTTATAACATCCTAAAAAAATTTCTAACTTTTGTTTAAGTGTTTGTTAAACCCTACACTCTAAGCATTTTATAACATCCTAAAAAAATTTCTAACTTTTGTTTAAGTGTTTGTTAAGAGGATTTACTAAATTCTTATAAACCCTATACTCTTAACCCTAAACCCTAAGTAATTTATAACATTTTAACAAGTGTATTTTAAATTTTTATTATAAGAATTTACTGAAGTGTTATAAACCCTAAGCAATAATAATTTTATACCATTATGAAAAGACTTTGGTAACTTTTACATAAGTTTTTATCAAAATAATTTACTATGCTGTTATAAACCGTAAACCATGAAAGCTAAACCCTAAACTATAAATCATAAACCGATAAACACTAAACCCTAAGCCTTTCATAGCATTTCAAAAAGTGTTTTGTAAATTTTTTTTAAGTGTTTATTAAAACAATTTACTAAAGTGTAATAAACCTTAAACCCTAAATCCTAAACCCCAAATCCTAAAACCTAATCCCTAGCCATTTCGTAAAATTTTAAAAAGTGTTTTGTAACTTATTTTATGTGTTTATTAAAAGAATTTACTAAAGTCTTATAAACTTTAAACCCTAATCCCTAAAACCTAAACCATGAAACCTAAACCCTAATTAATTTATAATATTTTAAAGAGTGTTATGCAACTTTAATTTAAGTGTAACTTTTATTTTGTAAACCTTAAACCATAAATCTAAAACCCTAAACCCTAAACCCTCAAACACTAAAACCTAAACCCTAATAATTTTAGGACATATTGAAAAGCATTTTAGACATTTATTTAAGTGTTTATTAAAATAATTTACCACTGTTATAAATCCTAAACCCTAAACCCTAATGCTATTTTTTTTAATATTTTAAAAAGCATTTTGTAACTTTAGCGTTATAAATCATAAACCATAAACGCTAAAACCTAAAACCTGAAACCCTAAATCCCAAACTGTAAACACCAAATGATAAATGCTAAACACTAAGAATTTTACAATATTTCATAATGTTTTCTATAACTTTTAATTAAGTGTTTATTAAAAGAATTTACCAAAGTGTTATAAAACCTACACCCCAAACCCCAAACCCTATATCCTAATGCTTAAAGCCTTAAGGATAAACCCTAAAATCATTTACTAGGGTCTCATAAACCCTAAACGTTAAAGCCTAAAGCTTGAAAGCATTTACTAAGGTCTTATAAACTCTAAACCCTAAACCGCAAAACCTAAACACTGAGCCCTAAACCCCAAACCCTAAAACATAAGGATTTTATAACATTTTAAAAAGTGTTTTGTGAATTTTATGTAAGTGTTTACTAAAACCATTACTAAAGTTCTATAAACCCTAAAACCCTAATCCATAAACCCCTAACCTTAATGCCCAAACCCTAAACCCTAAAAAAACCTAAACCCTAAAAACCCTAAAAAAACCCTAAACAATAAAAAACCCTAAACCCTCAAAACCATAAACCATAAACCCTAATACCCACACCCCCCAAACTAAACCCTAAACCATAAGAACTTTATAAAATTTTAAACCCCAAACCCTAAACCCTAAGTATTTTATAACATTTTAAGAAGTGTTCGTAAATTTTCTTTTGAAGTGTTTATTTAAAGAATTTACTAAATTGTTATAAACCCTAAATCCTAAGCATTTTATTAGAATTTAGCAAGTTTTTTGTAACATTTTAAAACGTGAACATTTTATAACATTTTAATAAGCGTTTTGTAAACCCTACACATACACCCTAAGAATTTGATAAAATTTTCACAAGAGTTTTGTGACTTTTTTTAAAGTGTTTATTAAAATAATTTACTAAAGTTCACCTCAAACCTAAGCCCTAAGAATTTTATAATTTTTTAGCAAGTGTTTTGTAACTTTTTTCTGAGTGTCTACTAAAAGGATTTACTAAAGTTTTATAAACCCTAAACCCTAAACTCTAAACCCTGAGTAATTTATAACATTTTCACAAGAGTTTTCTTACTTTTTTAAAGTGTTTATTAAAAGCATTTACTAAATTGTTATAAACCCTAAACACTAAACCATGTGCATTTTATAGAATTTTAAATCCTAAACCCTAAAGCCTAAGCATTTTATAACATTTTAACAAGCATTTTGTAACTTTTTTTTTATGTTCTTATTAAAAGAATTTCTGAAAGTGTTATAAATCCCAAACCCTCAACCATAAACCCTATCCCTAAACACTAGAAATTTTATAACGTTTTAAAATACATTTTTGTAACTTTTTAACGTGTTTATCAAAAGCATTTAATAAAGTGTTATAACCATAAACCCTGAACTCTAAGCATTTTATAACGTTTTAACAAGCATTTTGTAACTTTTATTTAAGTCTTTATTAAATTAATTTACTAAAGTGTTATAAACCCTGAACTTGAACCATAAACACTAAACCGTAAACCCCAAACCCTAAACCCTAAACAATAAACCTTGTAAACTAAACACTAAACCATAGGCATTTTATAACATTCTTAAAAGCATTTTGTAACTTTTAGTTAAGTGTTTATTAAGGGAATTTACTAAATTGTTGTAAATATTAAACCATACACCCTAAAACCTAAACCCCAAAACCTAAACCCCAAGCCCTAAATCCTAAGCCATAAACCCTATGAATTTTATAACAATTTAGGAAGAATTTTGTAACTTTGATTTAAGTGTTTATTAAAAGAATTTACTCAACTGTTATAAACCCTAAAACATAAACACAAAACCCTAAATCCTAAACACAAAAACATAAACCCTAAACCCCAAAACCTAAACCCTAGCAAAGTTAGAAGTGATGTCTTTCCTATAAATTAATCTGCATGCAATCCGACACACGTATTAGAGAAAAATAGTATATTTTTAATAAAATATAATGAAAACTATCAATTTCTTTTATAAATAGAAATAATAATATTTTACATTATATATTTAAAAAATGAAAACAAATACGAATTTACCTTCGGAAATGTATATTTTTAATAAGATATAACGAAAATTATCTATTTCTTTTTATGTAAAAATAATGATCTTTTCTATCACTTATTTAAAATAATGAAAACAAATACGGATTTACCTTCCTTCACTCTTTTTCTAAAGATATAAGCTATTCCTAAAAACAAAGTCTGCCCTACAAGAAAAATAATGCACATAAAATGGTATTATTAACATAATATAAGATAAGAGTTTTATTTTAATTTTTTCATAATCCAAAAAATAATAAACACAATTTAAATAAAAATAGATTTTATGAATCATGATTATATATATGGTAATTAAATATATAATTAAATTTGATTTTTAAAAGGTGGGATAGGTTTTTCCACTCAATGAAAAGTAAAATAAAAAGTATTTCATTTCATTTTATATGTTTAACTATCTCTGGAAAAAAAACCAGTACGAATGGTAGAGGGCCATAAGTGACTACCTAAGACCGGATCCAGACTTGATGGGGCGTTGAATCCTCAAAGAAGGTTGGAAATGATACAGGAGGATTGAAGCGAAGCTAAAGAGGGCTGCATAACAGAGAATTCTCAATTGACTCGAAAGAGCTGAGCTGAGGTTGATTATTATTAATTTTTAAAACAAACCAATGATAAGAGAGCTGTATGAATATTTTGAAAATGTATTCATTATTAATTTGAAAATTTAATAAACCGGTGAGAAGGAAGGGTAAGGAAGTTGGTTGAGGTTGAGGTTGAGCCATTAAATTCATTGGTGTGTTTAATTGATAGGTTAAAATTGTTTCACGGTAGAGTCTTTTTTATTTAGTTATGGGTAAAAATTTTAAGGCTTAAAAACCATGGGTTAAAGTAGCACATTAAAACACAATGTACCAACGGTACCGGGCCTCGCTAATATTGGACTTCACGGGACCGGACTTGATAGGGCGTTGAATCCCCGAAGAAGGCGAATGCGAAAGCTGTAATGTAATGTAACTAATTCAACTAATTCCCGAGGATGGAAGCGAAAGGGATATATATATATATATATATAACAGAGAATTCCCCATTGACCCAGCTGATTTGTATTATTATTATTAATTTAAAATTGGTATAAACAAGTGATAAGAAAGAGCAGCTCACAGAGTTTGAAAACGTATATTATATATTAATTTGAAAATTTAACAAGGATGCATTGCATTCCGCATACTTGCCGTATAAATATAGCTCCCTGGTTTCGTAAGTCAATATTGAATACCTTTACTCACCCAAAACCACTTAAAAAAAAGCTTATAAAAATATTGAATACCTCTATTCGTTTACCCAAAACCACTTAAAAAAGCTTAGGGAAAATATTTGTTTGATACAAACTTCCTATTCGTCCCTATGAGTTCCGGGCTATTTATTTCCTGCCATGCCATGCCATTCTTTAGTGGATTCTTCATCATATTGTTGTTAATGATGTAAATAACATGTCATTGAAACTTTCCATCACCGCCTTATATACTCAGGTATATCTTATATACTATGTGCACAGAATGAAATGTACACCGGGCTGCGAGAAAGTGGACGAATAGACCAAGCTTGTCAGTGGAGACCGTACTGAATTTGAATGGGGAATTATTCACGATATCGAATCGAATCGGCGAATTTGCGAATTTTTTTCCATTACGGTTGAACTTGGTAACTATGGTAACTATGATGTAAACTCTTTTGAAGCACCTTTGGTAGAAATCTGTGTCGCACCTTTCTGCTGATTCGGATTCATAGCCAGAGGATAGATTCATGTTTCCAATGCGTGTATATATAGAAGATAACTATGACTAGCTGCACAAGGCTTGATTTAAACAGAATCCCAGAGAAATAAAAAAGGATTATGTCCACATTTAAAACTACTGTTTTTTATATCAGCAACATGATAGATTAACCACCAGTGGCTTGAAATCTTATGTTCAACGATACCGCGCCCCAATTTCTGCGTGTGCCGCTGATAAGGAATTCGGCAAACAACGTAGGTCTTGTTGATCAGAAAAATCTAAATTATAATAGTATCTTCAATTCATTAGTAAAGTTGATACAGACATCGAAACGGTATTAGTGATGACGTGGTTTAAAAAAACCCACTTATCAAATAAATTTGGCCTTTACCAAAGAAAATCTATACACAACATTCTTTGGTAGTAGTAATAATAATCTGCCATTGTGACTGCAATAGTAGTTAGTTTTATGCCCTAGCGCCTGCAATAATAGCGTGCCAAAGAATATCTATCCTTTACCAAAGAAAATCTGTATACAACATTCCTGGGTAGTAATAATAATAGTCTACCATATTTCTTGAAATAATAGTGAGTTTTCTTGCAATAATAGTGAGTTTTCTGCCATAGTGCTTGAAATAATAGTGTGTATTGTTAACATAGTTCCAACTGATTCTAAACCTATCTTAAAAAATTTAAAAAAACTTTCCAAAGTACAGAAAATAAACATAATAAGCAATGAAAAATCTGGAGTCATATGGTAGTATTCTACATTGTTTGCAGAGGCCTGTTACAGGAGAATGGCATCAAAAGAAACTCATAGCTTTTGCCATAGCTTCTGCCATTGTTCACGTTATAGGAGAATGAAGAAACTCATAGCTTCTGCCATTGTTCCTGCAATGATACTTAGTTGATGATAAGCTATATTGTTAGTTCTGCGATCAGAAGAAGCTCATTAGATTATGCCATTGATTCTGCAATAATTGATTATACTATTGATTCTGCAATAATAGTTAATTGATAATGAATAAAATAGTTCTAATGGATTCATTGATGATGAATAAAATAGTTCTAATGGATTTTAAAGAAATTTCCAACTTAGAAAAAATAAACATAAGCAGTTGCTAACCATGACTTCTGTAGTAGAATTTCTTCATTGTTTGCAAGAGACTATCACAAAATATTTATACAGTGTACCTTGGAACTAAGAATCTTTATGCGAGAATGAACTCGCTACAATTAAGTTACAATTAAGTTGATATCAAAACACATTCATAACACATTCATACTCGCTAAAGTTGATATTAGAACACATTCATATAGCATACCGAATAATAGAAAACAAGTTCAAATAAAAAGTAAGTCTCTGCAATATCTTTTTCACTCTAAGATAAATCATTTAAAAATAGAACAAACATCTATTTTTCCATCTTATTATGAGTAAACATTTAAAAACTGAGGTGCATTCCCTCACACTTCTATTCAAGAATAAATTTGATAAAGAAAAAATATTTTCAAAAATGACGTGCATTCCTCACACCTCTATTTAGCAAATATCATTTTGAAAATAAAATAAATCACAAGATAGAATAGACTTATCATGCTCTTTTTCCAACTTATTATGAGTAAACATTTAAAAACTGAGGTGCATTCCCTCACACTTCTATTCAAGAATAAATTTGATAAAGAAAAAATATTTTCAAAAATGACGTGCATTCCTGACACCTCTATTTAGCAAATATCATTTTGAAAATAAAATAAATCACAAGATATAATAGACTTATCATGCTCTTCGTGGCAATTTTTTTTAGGGAAAACATGAAAAATCACCCTGGTAGGATGAGAAACATAACAATAATTGTGTTCACATTCTCTACAATGCTAGACAATTTCCCTTCTTTTCGTCCTCCATGGCTGAGGTTAAACTGTCGAGCTCTTGTAAGCCGACTTGATTGCATGGAGAATCATCCTCTTCACCTCTAACTTGTCTGGTTTCACCCTCTGATTCTTGCGCAGTAAGCGGAACTCTTCAGTCAACTGAATACATTGCTCCAAATTTTCAGGCGATACAAATCCATGGCAACTTTAATAGATGACTTTAGGTTCTGAACTTGATGAGGACACCGATCTGGAATAAAGACTGCCTTGTAAAGATTTTGTTTGAATGTCCATGCCTCTACCCGATATTCTTCTTTTAGTTTCCCTTATGATACTCATTAGGGAAATAATCTTATCATGAATTGGATTAGTAACTTGTGTAAGATGCTTATTTTCAAGGTGCGTGAATTCCCCCTTGTGTTTCACCAAATAATCTTGTAACTTGGGTATATCCTCTCTCCGAAAAACATCCCAAAGAGCACCTCCAAATTCACAGTCTTTATTTTCAATCTTGCAGCCCATCACTTATTCTGTATTTTTCTCTCAATTTATCTATTTCTTTTGTTTGGAATCTGTGAATTTGACTTCGGTTGTATGCGTTATAATATTCACAGCATCACATCCAAGTGTAGCTTAATGATTGAATCCCCTCTTCTAATATGCTAATATGCTCTTCCTTTGTGCCATAGGCTATGTAAGTTTTGGGACCCAAATTAGGGTTCAAGGAGTGCTTTGGAAGCTTTGTGGCAAGATTTAGAATCCCAAATTTAGGATGGGTGTACTCCTTGAAAAGTAAAGAATTGTTGGTAGACGCCCTTCACCAAGCTCATGGTAGCAAGAAAGATAAAGATCATACTCACAATCATCACAGCTTCTATAGAAACTTACAATAGATGTGTGGCAGTTGTCACAAAAATCATGATTGTCTACCTTCACATTAGACACTCAATCTCCAGGTCTTATGCCGGTTTTTTCTTAATTTTGGACTCCCCCTCCAGTCCGAGCATTTGGTCACCATGAATCATGGTGACCAAATGCTTGGACTAGAGGGGGAGGCCAAAATTCAAAAAAAATGGGCAGAAGACCTCGAGATTGAGTGTCTGATGTGAAGGTAGATGATCGTCATTCCATGGTCACTTGGAGAAGAATGTGGAGCTCTGAATCTGGTGAGTTTCCATGGATGGATATGGTGGCAGGTGGTGTGGAATGTGCATTTTTTGGAGGGTGGCAGGTGTATTTTTGGGAGCTCCTGGGGTGTGGCAGATGTATTTTTGGAGGCACTTGTATTTTCTCCTGCCCATAGGCTACCGAAACTTTGAGTAAAATAACTAAGTGTAATAAAAAATCCAAGAGAACTAAACTTTGGGGCACCATAGGCTAGTGAAACTTTGAGTAAAATTAACTAAGTGCAATCGAAAATTCAAGAGAATTAAACTTTAAGTAAAAGTAATGCATGCTATTGCAGAATTTGGATAAAATCAACAAACAAAATCACAAAAGAACAAATCTGCAATAAGACCTCAATCTGAATAACCAATTAAAAAAACTTGGAAAAATTAATTAAATAATTTGAATTATCAATTATTTTCTTAAAAATTTGGTTAAAACACTAAATCGCATTTGATATTTAAAAACTCAAACAAAATTAATTCAATTTCAACGCGATATCAATCGCTGTATACAGTATAATAAAAAGGGTAACTGTAACCGAACGAAGTTTTAATGAGGTAGGTTTTTAAGGGTTTTAATTGGTTACAGATAAAAATATATAAGTGTTAAAAACCATGGATTACAGTATCACATGGAACATAACGGAATACAAAGTAGGTTATATATAAAAAACCTCAGGTTAAAATAACACATGGTGCACAATACAGCGAAAGAAGCCACACGTTAAGCTGAATCCAGAGATATGCCTTGATTGAAGCAATGAATGAAAAAATTAAACGTATTAAAAACGGTATGATAGAATAAAACTATTGACGAGGAAGCAGAGCCATCAAGGGTAAAATTCTTGCAGAGAAAATAGAGACTTAATACGGTGGCTCAGGCCCACGGCACAAGGGTATAACAAATTATTGAGAAGGAAACAGAGCGAGCCTTAAAACCATGACTGATGTGGGCACAAGGGTATAACAAATTATTGAGAAAGAAACAGAGCGAGCCTTAAATCCATAACTGATGTGGGCACAATAAGAGAAAACAGAACCTTAAATCCATGCATGGCTGATGCACACGACCCAATACACAAAATGTTAAATCCTAACCAATACACAACACAATATACAATATGAGTTATACTCAAAAGGAAAACAACCCACGGGTTTATCGAACAAAGAACACAATACACAGAAACCAACCCACGGGTTTATCGAACAAAGAACATAATACGCAGAAACCAAGTTATGTCCAAAAAAAGCATGGATAAACTAATAAAGAAGAGGTTATACGGGATAGAACCACAAAGTAAAATAAGCTAATACGCAGTAGATTAAACCCAAATACACAGCTATGGGTAGTGATTCTTGAATTTGCACGGAATAGGATAAATTGATGAACCTAGAGTCAAATATTTGTTGGAAGAATTAATGCAGCTCTATGGAATCCCTAATTTCCACTTTAGGGATCTCAGTTACTGATTTGTAACTTTTACCAACACCTACAGGTTTTGGTGTAACTGCAAACCTCTACATGGTATGAGATCCTGGATAGAGGTTAGATTCCCTAGTTGCTTTTGAGGGGAGGTGTTGGAAGAATCGCGGCACCTCGTGGAATCCATAATTTCCATCCTGAGATCTTAGTTACTGATTTGTTTGTAACCTTTACCAACACCTCTGGGTTTTAATTTTCACCCTAGAATCTTAATTTGTAACATTTACAGACACCTGTGAATTTTGGTGTAACCGCAAACCTCCACAAGACCGATTAAAAGTATGAAGGAAAAATTAAATGTAATAATAAATGGATTGAATAAAAAATTAAATAAAACAAAGCCTTAAATTCAATAGAAATTTTTGAAAGAAAGAGAGCCTTAAACTAATCAAAAGAAACATACCGATACAAGGCCAAGGGCCATCTCTACATACCTCGAATTGGGATTCGATTTCATTTCTTCAGCCAAGTAATTGGAATTAATTGGAATTAGTGAGATAGGCTTTGAACAACAGCAACGTCAACCACCTATTTCTTTCTTACCACCCTACCATGCCATTTTCTTACCAGCATCAGCATCAGCCTCCTCTATCCCACACAATCGTGATTGACCCAAACACGAGGTCGACCTACACCTAGACAAGGACAAACCCGAAGTCAAACCACATAGACAGCCAAACACACACAAGCATAGCTAGACGTGATAGGGATAGAGGAGGAGGAAGATGATCGAAAAATGAAAAGACAATATATTATATGTAGGGATTCCCCAGTGCCCTTCAAACGCTACAAGAGCTTTACCGCATCTAAGATTAGTTTTATAAAGTCCCTACTCTCTCCTCAAGTTGAGACTTAATGCTTTTTGGTGCAGCTTGCTTTTGTTTTTTTTCGGTGGTTCTTTCTTTCCATTAATGATTTTCGTTTTTTTCCCTTCCCTTCCAAATGCACATCTGGCAAATAAGGTTTCAATTCATGGTTTTACCGTTTTTTACTTATTCCATTTGGTTAGTCACATTATTATAGTAAATAATTCATGGTTTTATGGTATTTTACTCATTCACATTATTACGGATTGTGGATTCAATTCTCATTTTAATATCTTATTTATTTTTAGGATGTTGGAAACAAGGCGTTCAAAGGCGGTATTACTCGAGCCTTTGCCCGACATACTTATGTTACTTATTTTTAATTTTATATAATAGTTATATGAAATTTATTGGTATTAATAATTTCTTTTTAATTGCAAAGCATCTTGACAAATATGTAAAAAAAAATTTAAAAAGTTTTTAAAAAGGTAATGTATTTTTACAATGAAGGGGAATTAGTGTATAAATGATAAAAGTGCAATTGAAAATGTATGTGCTTAGGTATTAACAAATCTTTACAATGAAGGTCAAGGTCTTCCATTTTGACAGGAATTATGCTTCTAAAAATGGAAACGGATTTTTACAGTGAATGGAAAGGTCTTCGATCTTGATAGGAATTAGTGTAGCCATATAAATGATAAAAATGCAAGTGAAAATGTGGGCACCCACGTATTAACAAATCTTTACAATGAAGGGCAAGGTCTTCTAACTTCACACAAATTAGTGTAAACTTATAAACGACAAAAGTGCAAGTGAAAATTTGTGTGCCCACGTATTAACAAATCTTTACAATGAAAGGCAAGATGGGCAAGGTATTCAATCTTTATAGGAATTAGTGTAGCCATATAAATGAAATGGCTAGTAAATAAAAAATCATGAAGATCTCAAAACTCATAATTAAATCTAATTGGTTCTCTATTTGAGAGGTGGAATGTAGAAATCGAAAATCTACCTTGGATGAACATTACTTTTGAAGTTGATAGCTCAAAGATTTTCAATAATGCCAAGGCTAAAATTCAAGGCAAGGAATTCCTCCAAATCATCAAAGGTTGATGTTTGCTAGGCACGAGCATGAAGATGAAAGAAATGTACTAGTTGATTATAATATTCAGAATAACCGACGTGTTTGTGTCCATACATCTCCCAAGTAATATATAGGTCTTTGTCATGATGTTGACTAGCTCTGGTGTGAATACTAAAATTCAAGATAAGGAAGGAATTCCTCTAGATTAGGAAAGGTTGATCTTTGTTGGGATAAGAAACCTTGAGATACGAGTTTTGCAGGCTTATCCTGAAGGAATTGACTCACCCCTCAGTTCTTTTTCCATGTAGTAGTATGCAATTTTTTTTCAATCACTTGAACTTCAGAGTTAGAAATAATTGACAATGATAAGGAACACATTTTAGTTAAGGATGGAATTTCTCCATAACCATACAAGTTGATCTTTCTTGGTAAGTAAGGGAAACTCCTATAAGTAAGGGAAATATTATTGGCCTTAACAATGGTGTAAAAACCACATTTAATGAGGTTAGCACGATTGTCACAAATAGTAGAAGCAAAGATGTTCCAGAGAAGAATAATCATCATTTGATCTTTTTTGATAAGTATGGGCAACTACTATAAGGGCGGGCAAGATTATTGGCCTTAACAATGGTGTAAAAACTACATTTAATGAGGTTGGCACCATTTTCAAAAATAGTCGAACGAAAGATGATCTAGAGAAGGATACTCATCTTAATAATTCATGTGATATAAAAGTTGGTTCCTATTCTTTCCATTTTTATTTTATACTTATTTTAAAAGGCCAATAGGTATAACTTCCACTATTCAATTTGGTTTATTTACCCTTTTCCTTGTTCACTTAAAATATTTCCTCACGTCACTGAGTTATTGTGCCTTTCTTGTATCTCCAATATATACTCATCATATGAAGTTGTCTAGTTGTGGTAATTATTTGGAGGCTTTTTGTCCTTATGTGTCTTCCATAAAAAAATTCTATCTATTATTGGAATAGTATTTTTGTCTATTTTACTTATACAGGAGACAAACTTCCTAAGTTCTTTTATAAATGTAATTGAATATTGTTTATGAACCCTAATGTAGCTTTTGTGGAGGCACTTGAGTGGTCGAAATTTTTTGTAACCAATTTTTTCAACTGGAAGTCTATATATTTTCTGTGAATTATTGTGAATTATTATTTAGTATATACATTTCTCAACTATCACTACTCTTCAATTTTTTTAGTTAGCCCAATGATAAACATTTTATTTTGCTTTCTCTCCTAACAAGATGTGCACACTGAAGAAGACTTGAACAGATTTTTAATAGCCAAGATTTTAGTTCTTTCTCTCTTTTGCATGGCTACTATTCTCAATGTTCCAATTTCATATGCCTTCTTGAAACTTGTGATTTTTTCTCTTGCAAAAATTTTGTTTTGATCTCAGGTATGTGCTTAATAGTTTTCAAAGAGTATGTATTTCAACGTCAACATTACAAGTCCTTAAACTAAAATCATATTGATTTAGCTTGATTGCATTTTCCTATTTAACATTCATGAAAACTACTATAATACATCTCTAGGAGTTGATGTTATTGGGAGATTGTTTGTTTCAGTATATATTGTGGATATGATATGATTTTCATAATGGCAAGTCTTATGTATGCATGAAAATGTTGGATGGTGTTGAAAATTTCTTGTTTGATAGTATTCGCCCCATTTTTAGGGGATTCATTTATTCAAAATGCTAGTTGAGTGTGCAATTTTGAATGAAAATGAACAACTAAGCTACATTATTAGCCCCTGGCAACATCTTTCAGTAATTAATGATTTCCCTTATAAAAAATCATGGTAACAAATAGTGTTGCATGCAATTCTATTAGTTTCATACTATACAAGATTGAGGCATGATAAATGACAAATAATTTCAAACCTTTTACTATGTAGATAGAGTATAATGTCCAGTAATTTCACACAAGTTCCTAGATAATGTTACAAAATGGTTCAACTTTTATCTTTGATGGTTGATTACTTGTAATGAAAATTTCTATTCCATGAATACATATTTCCCTTCCATGCCAACTTGGAATCATTCTTGTGGAATTGTATTATGTTGTCATGTTCAATAATTAATGTGTTGCATATCCTTTGTGTTTTATTTCTTCAATCATTTCACCATCCAATTTGGGAGCGAGTTGAAGAGAATCTATTCGAATTTGTCACTACTACTTTTACTTACAAGGTATTTGTGTAGTCTTAAGAATTAGTTCTTCCAATTCATCTTAGGTGCATCATTTCTTTTCTTCTCTTAGGTTCTTTTTAATTTTAGATTTGTTTTCCTTACAAGTTTATGCCCTTTCTTTAAAACAAGATCAAAATATTTTTTGTCTTAAAATGAAAGAAACGATTACATTTTAAACCCTTTAGTTATGATCGATGATAAATTCAAAACAAGAAAAAAGTAATAAAAAAATCCACCTTAGTATGTCTTACCCAGTGGTACTTATTTTAATTTATAGTTGTTTGAAATAGTGCAAAGAGTCTATTTTTTTGGCAAAATATTCTGAAATTAGTTTAACCAAAATTTTGCGATACAGGAAATGGTTACAGATTTAGCACTTTGGCTATGCATGATGGAAAAGTCAAACCTAAGAAAAACGAATATCTTAGTATACCTTAATCCATGATACCAATTTTAATTTTCACTGTGTTTGAAGTAGCTTCGAGGAGAAGGAGTTTTTAGTAAAATATCAGTGAATTAGTTTCCACGCACTTGATATCTTTTGGAATTTTGTAGATTGTCACACTTTTTTTTTAATTTACCTTCAAACATGGCATTGGAACCAAAGTTTATTTGTAGTTATATGGATAGAGAGAAAATTTATCTCTTACTTCTTGGATTTCTTTATTGAAAATATTGTTTGATTTTCATATACCATTTTTTTGTTTTTTTGTTTAGCATGACTAAGTAGAGTGAAAAATGAGATAATATTGATGGATAGCCTATCCGCTCTTGGTAGAATAATTTTTTTTTCCAATGTAAATAAGATCGATAATTTTCCACGTAGTAGAGAAATTGTTTGGGGTAATATTTAGAGTGGGTTAATATTCCATGGCTTTTCAAAATAAAAAATAAAAATAGTTGTCAATGTTTACATTTTTTTAATTTATTTGCTCAATGTTTATGCTTTAAAATTATTTTAACTTAAAATTCATTAGAACTCTCCATGTTTTTCAGAAAATATCATTAAACATTTTACATTATGCATATTGGGGAGTATTAATGTTAGACAAGGTTTACAAGCTTTAAAACAAACTTCCATCCTTTAAGTTTTGCTACTAGATAGAAACCTTCTAGAAGAATGAAAAAAATGGTGCAGTTGTGGAAAATATATAAGAGAATTAAGTGAGTAAAAGAGAAGAATAACATGAGACATTGTTGAATAAAACTGACATATGGGGAATAACTAACAAGGAATAAAGTTGTGGGTCATTTAATGTTTTCATGTTGTGAGCCTTTGTGACATAGTACTGATGAAATCTTTAATGCCAAGGGTGTGTACATTTCGTGATATTTTTTCTATGAAATGATGTAAGACAATTTAGGATGCATAAATGTAATTATATTACAATTTAGTGAAAGAAACAATGGATTCTTATTTTATTTCATTAATGTTTTTTTATGCATGTCCAAGTTTATTTCACCTTCATGGCTTCTTTTGATCACAAGGATAACTAAGGAATTTGTCATTGTACATATATAATAAAAATATGAATATTTTTAGTAGAAGGGTCGCAACAGGAGGTGATCTAGGTGTTACCTATACTAAACAATGTGTTTTGTTGAACAATTATTTCGTTCTTAATGAAAAGTATTGCCTTTCTCCTTGAGTGTATATCCATTTTATTAGATTTCCATATATTTTAATGTTTTTCCTAAAATATATTTATTAATTTGTCAATAACCACCTAGGGAAGACATATAAATCAAATTGATCCAATTGAAAATAAAATTCAATTCATGATAACCATCAAAATGGGTAACCCATTATTCCTGTCACATTTCATAGATTAAAAAAACACTAGAAATTAACTAAATTATAACTTTATTACAAATTATATTATGGTTATTTATAAATTTAAAGAAATTGAATGCATATTTTAAACACAACAAAAAATGTTAGTTAGCTATGAAATATGTAAATATTACTATGAATGTTCTAACATATTCCATGGTGTTTAAACATCTTCCATCAACCTAATAATTAACTTATAACTATGGTGATTAGCATAATTATAGGCATATATAATGTTTGATCCACTAACTTATGTACCAATTGTTGGGGTGCAAAAGGTGGATCATTAATTCTTATTGCAATGTTTATATTATGTTGTTCTATTTCCTAGTTAGAGCATTCCAACCAAATATCCATTTTGTGTTGATCTCTTTATAGCATAATATTGTTACTATCCAACTTAATATGTCATCAAACCTAGAATGCTTGGATGAAGCTTCATCACTATCAAACTTCTTGGATCAGGTTTTATCTTGACCATCATTTTCTTCTATAATTTTTATGGTAGTAGCATGGGGTGAATCACAAGTCAAGTCGATGTTTAATTTTTTCTTTCTTGTTGGGTTCAGTCAACTATCCTTGTTCCTATGCCTATGATGAGCTTCTTTCTATGTTGAGTTTTTCTAGAGTCAATTGTTTATTGTTCAATGAATAATATTTTCCATGTCCAAGAAACAACAAGACGTCACTCCCAATAGATTATTCTAGAAATTGTTCCAATTTTCTAGGATTCCTTTTTTCCTACCCTTATAGGGTATCCTCAATAAAATTTCATGTAATTGAGTGTAGATTATATTGTTGTTGTGGGTGTTCTAATTGAATACCTAGAAAGATTTGATTCTCATTTATTGTATATGTTTATGTCCCTATTGTTTTCCAAGTTTGTGAATCTTTTCTTGCAATATTCTTATGAGATTATGTCACAGGTACTAAGAGCTCAAATTCAAATGGTTGTTTATAATTATCTTTCGCTTTCTTCTTCTTGTTCAACATCTAGAAGGAGTAATCGTATATCCCCTTGTTCTTCTAGAGCTTGTGGTGGAATTGAGAATATTACGTTAGATTATTAACTCATCTCTCTCTCTCTCTCTCTCTCTCACACACACACACACACACACACATATATATATATTTAGTTAATTGTATGGTGATAGAAAATCTCTTGTTTGTGTACATATAAAGAGTGAGCATACCTTTGTAGGGAGAATTTAATGTACGATGAGGGAGGAAACAATTTTTGTATTTGCTAAGGGAGGAAACATTTTTAAAGATTTTCGGATGACTAACTAATGAAGTTTGTTTCACGTCTAACCAAATTAGTAAAGAGGGGAAAGGAATGGACTTATTAAAATTTTCACATTTATACCAGTTCATATTTAGCATGTCATCAATGTGTTTTTCCTAGTTGTATATTTTTCCCGTCATGATCATTAGCCAATTTATTGTAAAATATTGAGTTTAATGTTAGAAACTCTCCCTATTCATGCAAAATGACTCTCTCATTAGGAAAAAATTAGAAATAAGAAAAACAAATTGAGATATCACAAAGTTAATTTAACAATACATATATTTAACACAATAATATAAACATGAATACATAGGAACCGATTAAAGAATATTTATTATTCGTATTACATTGAATAGTGAAAATCAGAAAAAACCATATAGAAATATACAAAATAGTATTTTAGAAATTTTATAATTTTGAAATACGTATAACTAAATATAAAAATAAAACATATATATACTTGATTAATATTAATTGATGGAAGGAATAATAGTTTAAATGAACTTCAGACACCAACATTAAGATCTTAACTGATCTACAAAATATACAAAATCATTGTATCATCTCCTCCAGATCATTATCATATGTTGACTCACCAAAAGTGCGTTTTGGGTCAATATCGATAATCAAAACCATTACCATATGTTGGCTCATGAAAATTTATTTCTGGGTCAATATCGATAATTAAAATATCATCTCCAAAATACACAACATTTATTATATTCCTTTCTTATGGGATCGAATTTGGAGTTACACTTGATTCAACTTGATCACTATGTTATGCCACTTTAAGTACATAAAAGCTATAGTTTTAATGTTATAGTTAATGTGTTAGATATTAAATTGATGTGTGTTGTAAAATTTCAAGAATTATAATGTCATGATGGTGAATTGTACTAGGGGTCATAGTTTCTAGAATTCATTGTGTTTTAAAGATCATAGTGCACTATGTTTTATTTAATTTTAGAGTTAGCCCTTAAGAATTATCAAGTGTCATTGATTTTTGATAGTAATAATGTTTAGAGGTTGCATTATGGAAGAGTTTGTAATTATCTAAGAGTATCAGTGATAACTGTAAAGTAGCCATTATGGGTAATATTAGTGTTTTGATATTCATAATGGATTTTTCTTAAGGGGCACATATTGTATCAAATATTATAGTGGTTAGAGTGATTAAATGTTACATTAAATAAGGGGAACAATTTTGTGGGTGACTATATACTGCAATATATAGAAATATCTAATAGTAAATTCATTTAATTAGTGAATTTATAGACACATATATTAATATATATATTTTTATAGATCAAAATATTATTTGTAAACCCAATGTGTGTTTCCTTATGATTTCCCTCATTGTTTTAATACAATAACTAATTGGTTGTACTTAAAGAAACCCTTAGTGATTTAGTAGTTAGGTTTTTGATACTCCTAAGCTTTTGCAAGGCCGTTAGAAAGATTGAAAAAAATAAGTTATCTAAAAATTTGAAATAAATATGTTATTTATATATTTATGATTCAAAATTTCCAACGTAAAAGTATTTAGAAAAATGTAAATTAATTATTTTTTAATTAATAATGAAGAGGATTATTAATCCATATAACTTTAGTGAAGATGATTATTAATTTGTATGATTTTATTTATTAATTAATAAAGTTATTTTATTAGTGAAAAATGTTATTAAGCCATATGACTTTTAATAATAAAAAAATATGTATAATTACTTTCACCGCTTTTTGGTGATTGTGTGAATTCAAACGAGGTCAGATACTGTGAGTCACTGAGATAAATATTGACATTTCAAATTTAAGCATTAACTTTTTTGGTAATTGTGTGAATTCAAACTGAGCTCAGATATTGTGAGTCACTGAGATAAATATTGACATTTCAAATTTAAGCATTAACTTTTTTGTTAATTGTGTGAATTCAAACTGGGTCCGATAGTATGAGTCACTGAGATAAAAATTGACATTTCATTAACTTTGTGCATATTGTGTGTACTTTGAAGAAACCAATTTACAGTTTACATTTTTAAATGTTACCATTACATTTCTAACTTTGAAATTTTCATTTTTTACAACAAATCAATTAAACAATGAGTCTTTCTAAATTTGAAACTGCGTATTTTAATATTTAACTTTTAAATTTTTACTTTGCCATCAACTGTTTGGTCTTTCTTACTCTCAAAATTTCAATCTTTTACGTCAAAAACAGTTAACAATTTTTTTAAATTTAATTTTTAATCTTTTATTTTACCTTTCTCTAAAATTTAAAGGTTAATTATTTTAGTTTGTATTCTTTTAATTTAATCGTTGGCCTTTTTGTGAAGCCAATGTAATTAATATTTTTCTTTTCAAATTTAGTTTATTTTTGCTATATTTTGCTTTACTTTCTAAATTAAGGTAACTTTTTGGTTTTATGGGCTGTCTTCTTGAATTAGAACCGTTTTTTTCATAGCGGCGGCGGTTTTGAATTAGTGTTTTCATGGGTAACGCCAATGTTGTTGTCTCTGTATCTTTGTTGGGGGAGCGTGAGAATGAATATATGATATGATGGTCGTGCGTTCGATCTATATTTTTGATGGGAGAGCGTGAGACTGAATATCTTTGAAGGTCGTGTGTTCGTTCGATCTGTATCTTTGTTCGGAGAGCGTCAGACTGAGTATATGAAAGTCGTGTGTTTGATCTATATCTTTGATGGTAGAGCCTTGGATTGAAGATCTCTGAAGCTCGTGTTCGATCGATGCGCAACCCACCTAGCACTTTATAACAATACTTCCCATCGCACTGGAGGTAAGTAGCCATTTTTGTTAATTTGAATTATCTTAACATTCTTGAATTATTTTTGTTAATTTGAATTATTTTGTTAATTCGATATTTTTTTTAAACTCCAGTTTATAATTTTTTGCTAAAACTATGGATATTCTTTATGGATAGTTTTGTTTGCACATTTGAAGCCATGCCTTTTTTCGAGACTTTTTTTAAAATATGGTTTATAATTTTGTTTTACAACTATGGATAGAGTTTATGGATAATTTTATTGGTACAATCATTGTTTTAAAGTGTTGTTTAAAAAAAAAAATGTGCAACTGGATATCGTTTATGGATAATTTTGTTTGAACGATCACTGGTTTATAATTATTTTTCTGCAACTATGGTAATACTTTGTGATATTTTTTGTGTTCCATTGTACTTTTGTTTACACATTGAAAAGTATAAACACTTCGTCATCAACACTCATCCTCAATTACTATATCGGCTCAATCCTTTTCACTGAATTTTGGTGATTACTCAGACATCAATCATAGATACTGGTAACCCCAAAATTATTATCCAAAAAACTAGATTACGAATTTGAATCTATGGAAATTCATGCAAACGTTCACCTGGGTTTGTCAAATGACGGATTGGAAATGTTTGTTGGGTGGGTAATACACTTTGATGTCTCATTTTTTAACTCTATTCGCAAATAGATTCAATTTTTTTTTATTGGAATTGGAACTTTGGCTTAGATCATATATTTTCAAATCTTTAGTAGAAAAATAAATTCAATATTATAAATTGTATTTTTAAATATAAAAAGTATTATTAATATTTTTAAATATAAATTTGTAGAAATATGAATATGTAAAAAATAACTATTTTTTTTGCAAATAAAAAACGGAAATGTTGTTTTGTTAAACGACACTGCACTTTTATGACTTGGTGTTCACTTTTCATGTTCACCACTCTTACAACTTTAATATTCAAAATCATGAGTGGCCACACATAATATTTATTTCCTTTACCATAACTTTGTTAGTGAAATTCTAAAAATAATAGTTGACTTAAACTAGAAAACTAAATTAAGTTTTATTAATTAAATTGTTGTTCTCATAATTACTTATTTATATTGCAATTTTTATACATATTATTTGTTATATTATCATGTATATATTTTTATATATAGGTGGAGGTGGTGGCATTGCTGGTGGATGTGGAGAAGTTGTAGGAGGAGGAGGAGGAGGAAGCAAAGGAAAAGGTGGTTAAGGAGGTGGTGGTAGAGGTGGAGTATGAGAAGGAGGTGGAGGAGGAAGAGGAGGAGGTGGTGGAAGAGGTTGCAAAGGTGGAGGTGGTGGAGGATGAGGAGTAGTAGGCAGAGTCGGTGGAAGAGGAGGAGGTGGAGGAGGAGGAGATGAAGGTTGAGGTGGCAGAGGAGGTGGAAGTGGCAGAGGAGGAGGAGGAGGAGTACGTGGTGGAGGAGGTAGAGGTGGTGGAGGTGGAGGAGAAGGAGGAGGGGGTGGAAGTGGTGGAGGTGGAGGCAGAGGTGGAGGAGGAGGGGGTGGAGGTAGTACAGGAGGAGGTAGAGGTGGAGGTGGTAGAGGAGGAGGCGGTGAAGGCAGAGGTTGTGGAGGAGGCGAAGGCAGAGGTGGTGGTGGAGGTGGTAGAAGTGGTGGAGGTGGTGGAGGAGGAGGTGCAAGTGGAGAAGGAGGAGGAGGAGGAGGCAAAGATGGAGGTGGTGGAGGAGGCAGAGGAAGATCCAGAGGTGGTATAGGAGGTGGAGGTGAATGAAGTGTAGGTGCAGGAGGAGGTGGTGCTCGAGGAGGAGGGTGAGGTAGAGGAAGTAGAGGTAGAGGTGGAGGTGGAGTTGGAAGTGGCAGTGGATTAGGAGGTGGAGTTTGAGAAGGAGGTGGTCGAGGAGGAGGAGGAGGTGGTGGTGGTGGTGGTCGAGATGGAGGTGGAAGGGAGGAGGTGGAGGAGGAGGAGGTGGAGGTGGAGGTAGAGGCGGAGGTGGATGAGGAGGTGAAGGTTGAGGAGGAGGATGAGGAGGAGGCAAAGGGTGAGGTGGTGGAGGAGATGGAGGCGGACGGGGGGTAGGAGGAGGGGTTTGAGGAGGAGGTGGACATG
>APFE030816805.1:0-15840 GCA_000404065.3 Pinus taeda
ATATTGAATGAAATAATATTGATATTGATTTAATAATATTTATTGATTTAATTTTTTTAAAAATATGATGGGTTTAAGTGGCTTGGCTCTTATTCAGCGATCCTGAGTTGGCAACCAATAAATTCTATGCTATTGGATATTGAATGCCTTAACAGTGACCGTGAGAGCGGAGGATTCTCACATCTGCTTTCACCGTAAAACCGTGTACATAATTTCTCCGACAAACACACTTTTCGGTTAACAGTTGCGGAAATGGGTTGACGCATGATCCATGGCTCATGCGGATGCCAGATGATCCCCATGGGCATTATGGCCAATAAATAATGTTTGCAGTCATACAGTATGTAATCGAGTCTGGCGAAATTAATGATGAAAACCCATTTGAAGTGAATTCAAATTTGAATTTCAAAGGGCGCTATTTTATTTATTCCAATATCTGGCGTTTTTAATTAATTAAGCTTTTATCGCAGCTTGGCCCTTTTCAGTTTTTGTGATAACCTCCCGCAGCAGCGTCTTGCAGGTTTTCCATGGATCTGGCTATGGATGTTTATATTCCAGAAGATTATGTCAGAAGGCGCTGCAAGCCAAATATATCGATGTAGAACGAGATGGCCGACTTTCTTTCAACGATGTGGAGGCCGCGGCGAGAAGAAGTTCGATTTGCTGGGTAATAAGAATATGATGATCTCTGCTTCTATTAATCATAGCAATAGCAGCAACGTCAAGGAGGGCATTATTTTTAACTATTTCAATCCATAAACTCTTGCCCGACTATTTCCATAGTTCCTTGGTCTACAGCTTCGAATAGCAGAGAAGTAGAATGTCTTCTCTCTGATGGAAAAAATTGTAAACTCAATTTTGTAAGCATTTATTCATTTTTTTCACAACTACTCTTATGCATTTCTGCTTGTGTGCTCGAATGTTGAACTATCTGCTTTTCTTTCGGTTTCGTTGCTTTGAGAAAATTTATCAAACAATATTTTATTTAAAAGTTATAATACAAAACCAATACCAATGATTCAGATGGAACAAGTACACCGGCAGAGGTAACTGGTATTTCTAACAAAATCCAAGCTTATCCATGTATTGAAATTACTTGTATCCAATCCAATCCAAGCTTGTTCCAGTATGTTATTGAGTAATTATTGTACACATATTGTGATTAGGGTTTTAACGGAGTTTCAATGATTGGCTCTGACTGTGAAATTATTCCTCCTATTAATTTGATAAATCGTAACTTAAGATCTAATTAAGTCTCTTTAAATTATTTACCAACAATCTTTTGTGTAATAGGTGGCCATTAAGCCAACATTTATCCACTGGTCATTTTATAGAGTTCAAAAAATCTGCAAAGTTTCGCTTCCAAAAGAAACATCAAAGTTTTCAGAGGCAATTTTTTCGTGGCATGACAAGCAGAGAATATCGTAGGCCTTTCTTGGGAATTAATTCCATTTCATGTGATTGGGTTTGGATTCTGTTCTGAATTTCCCATGACCAAGCAAATGAATTCATCATCTCACTATTATTAGCTCTGCGCTGCATACAACGATTAATTTTGGGAAAATATTCCTATCAACCATACTTACCCAATTTCTCTCTATTAGCAGATCGCGGTATTCACCGAGCAGGTTATATGCACAAATATGTGCTCCAACATGCTCAGAGCTATGGATGCAACTTTCCATCTTAAATATTACTGTATTCAGACATAGGGACATAGGTTAAGGAGTTTGGCTATCCTGGTTTTTGGAATTTACCCAGACTGGTGGTGATCTATTAGTTTGTTTTTTGTTTTGAAAATTATAGAAATTTTAGTAATATTTTAATATAATTTGCAGAGATTTTTGTAAATCAAAATTGCAGTTGTGAAATTTCAAAATTTAAGATGTCCATAAATTTTTAATACTAAATCTATTTCCACCATTAAAAATATAATTTAACTACTATGATTACAAAATTTCTTAAAATTATTTTACCCAAATTATGATCACCATCTCACCCATTCCTTAAGCCATCAATTAATCAGTCAAACACCATTAAAATAAATCTATACAAATACATGTCATTGCCTACCTGACATACTCTCGTTGGATGATACCTTATGTCATATTCCAGAGCGACGCTCTCTATAAATTCGACCCACCCTTTTTAATTTGACGACAGAAATTTCATTGCCTACTTGGCATACTCTCGTTGGATGATACCTTATGTCATGTTCCAGAGCGGTGCTCTCTATAAATTCGACCCACCCTTTTTAAGTTTGACGACAGAAATTTCCTTCAGGAAATTGTAAATTTTTGTTATTAAAACTGTGTTTTTAATATTATAAATAAATATATTGAAAATGTGTTTTAGTGTATAAATAATTTCAAAATGATGAAAAATACGCAACAAATTACCAACATCAGAACCGCCTTGGATAAGGATTATTCTAAATGGCTTTCTTTTGGGCCAAGTCTAGCTGTCACCTTTACCATGATTTTATGTGTTTCTAGAAATTTTCCACCTTCAAATTTTTTTAGAATTTTTAAATGATAAATATTTTTGGAATTATAGTTTGTAATTTTTGTTTTCAAAAATTTCAAAATCATTCTTTTAAATCAATGAGATTTCCATTATGACAATAAGTTATATAGGTGTTTATAGTGTTTCAAAAGTTTATTAATTCACACTAAATGTGCTTCTCCATGTGCTCCAAGTGTTCCACTAGAAAAGTCACACGAGGCTCCAAACGAGCCAAATTGTCTTGCATCCTCCACTGGTTTATTTGTAGATCATCGAGGGATGATATGATCTCATTACAATCATCATGTTTCTCCTTGAGTACTTGCCCCAACAAAGTTTTTAATTGCCAGCATGAGGTGACCAAGTGGAAATATTGTGTTCTCCTCCCCCTATTGTGGCCTTTATCAAGGAGCCAATGACAAACTTCTCCAATAAGTTCCAAGTATGAGAAAGATTATATCTCTTGGTGCATATTTTGCTCTAGCTTGTGTATGTTAGATTGGGTGCAAGGCGAGGTTGCAGCTTGAAAGGCAACAACCACTTTCTAGGCCCGAGTCTTAGCCCATGAATGGTTGGGCTATCCACAATTAGATTTCCCATGTTTACCCCTCACTCGACGACTATGAACCCTTTTCCTAGACATAATGCTCCACACCGTTGACCCATATCTACACTTGCTAGGAGGGAACCCAATACACTGAATCTATAAATATCCACACTCAATCTATGTTGAGACAACACACGAATGACCACTCTCTTTCAAAATCGCTCTACCTACCCGTCCCTTTAACACAAGTATGAAGGGAACCACCTTAAGGCCCGCAAGACAAGGAGGAAGATAAGGTTGTGCCCAATCACCCAATGAAATACCAAACCCTGGGACAACTAAGGTCAAGGTAAGGGAACTAACTAGAAACCAGAGCAAAAATAAGATTGGGAGCCAATTGAAAAAAATAACTATGAATGCACCGAAAGGAAAACCCTGAGACTTGGAGTAATGACAATTCTAGATGGAAAAGAAACCTTGCAATAAACTGAAAAAATGGCCCTAAACTGGAGAGACCAAATACCTATAATTACCTTGAAGCAAAATTTAAATTGTTGTTCGAACTTAGCAATTGTTGCGTGTCTATAGCTCTCGTATCATCCAAAAATTTTAAATCCCTTGTTCAATTTCTTCTAACCAACTTTCTCACAAGAGTTGGTTATCCTCCCCTGCTGAATGGAGCCTAAGAGTTGTAGCATATGTTATAACCTACTGAAGAGAGAAAGAGTTGCACGACAACACCACGCTATCCACACCAAACCCAAAAACCCTGCAAAGGACCCCACACATTCAAATAGTTTCCAATTTGGAGAATAGCAGACTAAATTGTAGGGTAGCTTGGACACCACCCATGCAACCAATTGAACCCCCCCTCATCTCGTTGTTGTAGGCACTTTGAAGGAAAAGTTTGGAATAACGTTAAGGAATGAGCCATTAAATGGTTTTTATGCCACATGTATTGTGTTTGGGGAGTATATTATGCCACCTCTTCGTTATTCATCAAGAGAGTAGGTGGGGGTGACAAGTGCCCCAAGATCCCTTCAATGTAATTTTCAAAACCATATTAAATAAGTAAAATAACAATAAAAATTTAAAATAAAATTATATTTTACTAGTAATTTATAAAAAAATATAAAAGTAAAATTATATTTTAATAGTTCTCTTGAGAGTGCTTAGTGGTTACCTTCTTTCTTCCCTCGCTTAATTCAATAATATTTAGTAATTACCCTCCACTTCATAGTTTCCTCATTTAATTCACTAAATTCTTCACTTCCAATGTTGTTTTACGTTAGAATTATTATTATTTTTAATTATTTCGTTTTTATCATTTATGAAACATGGTAAAGATAAAACCTAATTCTTGTTTTATAATTTATGAAATACTATAAATATTAGATATAATTCATATGAGTTTTGAAGTAAAATTGTGTTAGTTTATTCTTATAACATCTTGGGACGAAAGAGTATGTCACTTTTGCAATACCAAGATGGTGCAATATGAAAAATACTTTCTCATGAATCGTGAGGCTCTTACTCATATCTGTTCTCATTTCCAAAACATTTGCCACACTACCAACTTTTTACCTTTTCAAGTAAGCAAAACAATAGTGATCTTGGAATGCTTCTCTTTTTTTTTAATCATAGTTCAACAAAATTTTAAAAAATGTCAATTAATCTCTTACCTTCTTAAGGTTCCATAAACAATATTAGTTTAGTAGACATTAATCATCATCACCATCTTTATTATTATTATTATTTTATTTTTTTTTTTAATTTAATTTTTATAATAATGTTTAAATTGTATTTAATTATTATTCACTTCAATTATTTAATATATATGTAAAAGTTTATTAAATTATAATATTTTTAATTTTAAATTAACATATTATATATATGAATGATATTATTTTGTAATTTCATTTTAAATCTAATGACTCATTACTTTAATTTTCCAAAAACAAACATTTCACGTCATTGTAACACCTAATATTATTTAATACTATTACGTTATATAATATTAAACATAATATTATAACATTTAATATTATGATAAGCTTTTGCAATTATAAAACATTAAAATGGAAAATTATAAATAATTCAATTACCAACAAAAGAGGTCATATATTAATAAGATACAAGAGTATCTTCTTCACCTTTCTGAAGTTGTACCCAGAAAGTTTTGGTGGAATGCGCTTGTTCGTTAAAAAAAAAATCATTTGATCCCCTTAGAGAATTGGGGCATTGATCTTAAGATTGTATGAATCTTTGGACACCATGGGCACCATCTTAAATAATCCTATTAAAGCAGATATATTTTCTCTAAAAGACATTGAATCTAGGATTCATAAGCTCGCTAATGGGAAAGCTAAAGATATTAAACGATACCAAGCTGAAATATTTAAAATGGGAAGGTCTATCCTCATTCTTCATCTCCACAAGCTTATCAATTTGGCAGTAAAGCATGGCTTCCCTAAGTTTTGAACGCAAATCCATATTGTGCCTATCTTTGAAAGTGGGGACAAAAATGTTCCTTCTAACTACAGGACTATTATGACTAGCCACATCTTAGCCAAACTATATGGGCTAATTTTGGAAAAGAAGATTAGCCTTTGGCTTGAAAGCCATGGTAAAAGAGATAAAGAGAAATTTGGTTTTAGGAGACCTCACTCCACTATTGACCACCTTGTCACTCTCAGGATCATTGCCAAGGAATGTCAAAATAGTAAAATCAATCTCTTCTATTATTTTCTGGACTTTAGAAAAAAAAATTGACACTATTCCTTGGGATAAGCTTTGCAAAATACTTGAAGAGATAATGGTTCCTCCTGAGTTGAGGATTTTTGTTATTCACCTTTACAATACTGTTGTTTCCAAGCTTAAGACCAACAAAGGGTGGTATAAATATATTAAACACAATATCTGGGTTAAGCAAGGGTGTACGCTATCCCCCACCCTTTTTGGAATTTACATCGATAAGCTAGAGAAGTGTTTGGAAACTGCAGGTTGTAAGGGAAACAAGCTTGTTGGTATAATCATCACTCTTCTCCTTTATGACAATGATATCGTTCTTCTTTCCAAAGCCATGATGACCTAGACAAGTAGCTTAAGACTCTTCATGATTACTGCTCCAAGATGGGTATGACAGTTAATACCGACAAGACTAAAGTCGTGATAATTAAATCCAAAAATATCACCCATCGTAATTTATTCTATGATAACAATTACTTAAAATAGATTTATGCTTATAAATATTTAGGTATTGACATTCCTCATCAGCTCAACTAGAATGATAGCATTGAGAAAATGATTATTGGAGGCTAGAAAGCTTATTGTGAGCTTGAAAAAAATGGTAAGTTGCTCGCTCTTTATATTTGGAGTTAAAAAATGTTCCTTTTATAGACTCTTGTCACCCGTGTTGTCTTATATGGATGTGAAGTTTGGGGTTGCAGTATATGCAAAGAGTCGTGGAGAAATATTGAGATGATTCAAAAGCAATTCATAACCTACACCCTCAAGATCAAGGCAAATATTCCCTATCCTATCCTCTTGATCGAAGTTGGCATTTCCTCCATTAAAATCATGGCTATGATTAGGCATCTGATGTATAAGAAAAATATTTGCAACATGGAATCCAAGAGGCTTCCCAAAATTGCTTCTAACTTTAGTCAAAATCCCCACTTGCACCTCAAGTGTGGGTGGTATAAGGTTGCCCAGTCTTGGCTCAACCACTAGGGAATAAAGGAGGAGAGCACAACATTAGAGTTATGAGCATTTGAAAGAGGGAGCACAACATTTGTGAGATCCCAATGTCTGAATTTCTACGTCTATTTCATAGCAAGGAGAATGCTATTTTAACCTCACATCGTTTTTTTGTGGATTTTTTCCCCTTTTCTGTTGGACATAGTTCTTATTCTACATCCTGTGATACATACTAGAAATATTTCCTAATGTCTTTTTTACCACCGATGGAGTCCAAGTTTAATTCAAAGTTCATAACCACAACCACATTGTTGTTGAATTATGGTTGAACATTAATTTATATTTGCATCGTGAACAAATACTTTTCACCATAACTCACACTAGACAAGCTCGAGAGCAACCAATTATCAAGTTTAAGGTTTAGAAGACATAATTTTAATAGTCTTCTTGATATTTGTGATATCAAAGCAGATGTTGCCAACAATATTTGTCCTAAAATTTGTAGGAGGTCCTTAAGCTTAAATTGAATAAACCTTTAGTTTGATTATGTTTGAGAAAATTCTATAATGAACTATTTAACAAACCGTTGTCTAATTGTTATAGGTAGCCTCCTCTAAGATGCATGAATGAAACTTACAATTTCATCATTACCCTACTCCATTCAACTTCAATGGAGTAGGGTAATGATGAAAACTACAAATTGTACACATTTCCAACTCTATAAAAATTAAAATCACAGTACATACTACCCATTATTATTATTAGAGTAGGAAAAGAGTTGTGGTAAAAGTGTGGATTTTCATCTTGCAGATTTCTTTTATGATGAATTCAATGGATCGTTATATGTGACAGACATATTTGAAAAATATTTAGACAAATTCGAGACTAGCCACATCTATCCCATATGCAACTTTTTGGGCATTTGAATTTAGAGGTTATGGATGGTTGGAGCAAATGTCTTCAGCCTTGTCTTGGGTTGAATTCAGATGTAAATGAATGTGAGGTAGTGGTGGAACTTAGAAAAGTGAGAAGGATTTATTGATAGTGGAAAAATTACCTAGATTGATCAATTCTATATTTTCTTTACAGGTGGGACAGATAAGTCAATAGTGCAATGAAATCATACCAAATTCTTCTCATTTTTCAATCTGTAACTTGTTAAGTATGATGTTTTAAAATGGATGACATATCATCTGCAGTTCATGTGATGATATTTGTAAAGATCTTATGTGGATCTTAATATGTGGGGCTTCCTCACACGAAGTGGCCACTATGTAAGAATTCATTGTTGTACCAAGTAATCATTTTTACATTTTGTGACATGGAGATTGAAATGATATTTTCATGTTAAGAAGGATTCTTTTGATTCTTTCATGATGTATGCTTGGTCTTGGCCATATGTAATTTTGTGGTATATCATAATTGAGTCTACTATATATGTATATGAAATATTCTTTAAAAATGTGATGAAATTTACCAAATATCAATTTATGAACCATAACTAATGCTTATATTGCTCATCATGTTGGGTCAATGTAGTTTGGTTTCTTTCATATGCCCATATTAGTGTTGAAACCTAAGGATTCCAGTGGTGAATAATGTTTGTTGGTACTACATTTCATTTATTATGGGTCATTGAGTTGTGTGTTTGGTAAGTTATGTCCACTATTCTGTATAAAATTTTGAGATCCCATTTTATTATATTCTGACACGCATGTAAAGGCCAAACATGGTTGATGGTATGTGCATATCTTGTATACACTAATACCCTTGTTGAGGAGGAATTGTAGCTGTATGCAAACTGACGAAGCCATGTAAATGAATAGGTATGCATTAATGCTGAGAGTATGATGACAAACTTTACATTATGAATTTTTATGACTTAAAATTTAATAAATCATCACGATTGGTTTAAAAAACAATTTGTTTCTATTACACACTGCGAAAAGGTTAATATTCAAGAATCCATTAAGTATTTATATTGTGTGTTATAGAGTACTGGTTAATAATGATAAGGATGCATATGCTAATTTAGCAAATTGTACTCTCTATTTGACAACAAATTGTTTCATTGTGTGTAATTCAAGAGGTTAAATCTTCTCATTCATGGGGTTGTTCGACACAACTTCTATGCCATCTACCTTATTTTCATTTTGTGATAGTATTTCCTCGCATCTGGGAAATGCTTCCAAACAATTTTCATCCATTGAGGCCTTGATATCCTTCAATTTTCCCCACAGAAGAGCGTAGAGCCCTATCATGATCATAAATATGCCCAACACGTTGTATTCAGTGGATCAATGCAATTTGTGCAACTATTAATCTCCATATCCATTTAAATTTTAGGGATGGTGCAACTATTAATCTCCATCTCCATTTCAATTTTAAAAATGATTGAAAAAGGATTAAAAAATATGCTTTATGATCTATAAATTCAACATATTAATATAAATTCAATAATATATAATTTCAACATAGTGAGTGGGCAGTTAAAAATGTTATTTTTTTTTATGTTACGCCTAACGCCTACATATCTCCTCATAATGAGATGAAGAGAGTTTCTCCACACAACGATTTATATTTTCAAATCATAATGTAGATAATGAATAAAATTATTCATTTATAAATTACATTTTTTTAGTTACAATTTATAATTCTTTTTTAAATCATTTATTTTTCATAATAAATTTAAGGTTTTTAGTTAACATCATTTGATGCCTCAAAATTTTCTTAGAACTTTTCAAATGTCGATTTGCCAAACTGGGTCCTACCAATAGAAATGGTCTTGTGAGCTGATTTCTCCACTTTTTCCACTCTAAAAGCATTGACATGAATGAAAAACAATATAATGATCCAATATAGGTTAATGGTGTGGATGTTGAGGACTGAGTTACAATTTCCACGGTAGATGACATGGAAGTACATATTTTTAACATACTAATAAGAAATCATTAATATCCGAAAACCTAAAAGTATAGAAGAATTGGATATGATTGCAGGAAGGATAAAATATAAACCAAGATTTGGATATGACCTAGCAAACCAAGGTGTTTGGCTTGCGAATGTGGTGCAATATCATGATGAGACATGGGTGTGAGACTACTATGTGTCAATTGTATGAATGTTGATGTGGCATAAAATGGTACATCTTATGAGTTCCATAACATTGTTCCTAGAGCTTATAATGAGATGAGAAAGCTCTCAGATGAGTAGAAGACGATAATGACCTCCAATTGGGTGTGTTACATTGTGTATGCTTTGAAACTTTGAAATCTTTGGCATTATGAAATAAAAACCCATATTTGTTGGGATTCGGCCATGAACCACTTGGTGAAGATATATTATATTGCTGAAATATTAATAGACAATATGTGACTCATATTGAATTAAGGTCATCACAAATCAACGAGGTTACCCTCTACAATGATTGTCCTACCCATGGGAGTTATCTTCCTTCTCTTCTTTTGTCATAGGTTCAATCATTCCATAATGTATGTAGAAAATCTATTTGTGCACACAATAATAACTATATATGAATGATTTGCTTCAACTAAATAATTCATAATATAATTTGAGTTTGTGATTCTGAGCACAAACACAAATTGTCCACTCACGATAATGCTTCTTAAAGTCTAGGCTTCCTTTCAACTATATTACGTTACCAAATAACATTTTTTCTATGAAACCATAGACTCATTCTTATAATAACCAAATTAGCTTGTTACAACTGGACACATTAATTTGTATTGTAATTAATTCATTTGAGTAAATTTACGTTTTCTCAATTCATTAAAAACCAAACTTCTAATCTTAGTTTTGAATTTCCTTTATAACTAAAACTCAAGCCATGAAAGTTAATATAAGTTGATGTTTGTGAGACCTTTGTATTGTAAGTTGTATTGTAATTTAATTCATTTGAGTAAATTAAAAAACTATCTTCTCCCCCTGATCAGGGTGTGAGCTAGCAGACAGAGCTATCAAGGCTGTCATAATGAAAAGCACAAGAAGGGATGGTTCCACTGCCTCCCACATATTTGACATGTATGGTGTGGTGGTCGTCGGCATGCTTAAGGCAAGCAAGAGGAGGGAAGGTGGCATTTGCATGAAATTGAGTTTACTGACTGCAAAGGGAGAGAATAATTTGGAGGGTGTAAGCACAGAGGTGACGACGATGAAAAAGGAGCGACGACTTCGGGAAAGAGATGAGATACGATGTCTTCAAACATAGATAATCGAGTATGTTAACTGGTTCAGCCTACATTCTGTTATGCTTCCCTACATTTTGTCTAGTAATTGGGGCTTTCATGGGGGCACGGTGTTTGTGTGGGTGAGTAACTAGGGCGGGGGAATTAGCCTAGAGGAGGTGGTCTGCAAGAACAATCCCAATTCCAGGGGGTCTACTTGGTTGTCTCTTAAGTTTGGCATTCTGCTATTTCACATGGGGATTATAGGGATGGGATGGGAGGGAGTCTGCCTAAGTGATTTGTTGTTTATTGTATGCCTGGAAAACCCGGGAGTTGAAGGTAAGGAAGTGGCAATTATTGTTGTGGTCGGACCACTTCAATTCCTAAAATTCTCTAACGCCAAGCCCCTAATGAGCGTTAGGCGAGGGAAGATTGTCGAGATTCAGGGTCTTCTTTAATGGGGGGAATTGGCATGCAAAGAATGTTGGTCGGGCTAGCTTAAGCTAGTCACTAGGAAGTCGGGTGGTGAGTAAGCTAGGGGCATAATGCCTTGTGGGTGTTGGGGTTCAGATGTTAGGTCGCAGGGAGGATCTGAGTCATGCTAAGTAGAGGCTAAGTCAAGGGGAATGTGGGCAGAGGTAGTCAACGAGGGGCAATGGAGATGAGGGGCGTGATTCCTTCAAGCTTGACCTCTGGGTTATAAGTTTGGTGGTTGGCCATGCACCTCGCCTCCACGACCACGGTCACAGCATGAGCATGGTAGGGGTCATGCAGGGGCATCTCGGGAGTCTCGGGTGGAGGTCCCTTATGCTCGGGGGTTCTGCGCATACATTGTGGGTGACAAATTTGCTGCATTGTCAGAACCGTGGGATGAAGGCAATTCAGAAATTAACATTTTATAAAATATGGTTTCTTGCTCCCACAACAGGTCAATCGAGAGGTAACTTTCCTTATCCAAGAAAAGCACAAAGATTTGTTTCAGACCAATGTTTGAAGGTGCTTGGAAGGTACATGGGTATTGTGTCTATGGTTCGAGCAACGATTACCAAGGGCCGCAAGAAGAGACTGCGAGGGAGCGAGGCCGAGGTTGAGTCGAGCACCGCGGGAAAATGTTGGGGCAAGAAGCTCGTGGCCAACTTGATCCAGGAAGTGGCGGTTGGAGCACCATAGGGGAAATCAAATAGCTCATAGCCGAATGGGGGGAAAATATAAATCGTCAAGTGAGTGTGGAGCCAATAGGCATAAAGGATTGGAAGATCGTGATTTCGGACTCGGGACACACCAAAGGTCAAGAGGCACAATACAGATAGTCCATTTATCTGTATTAGCTCATGAAATGCCTTCTCGGTAAGGCCATGGAGAAAATATGGATGAATGTTGTCTAGGACTTTCCAAATTATAAATAGGACTTTCAAAAATTGCAATTTCAATTATAGAAGTAGGATGGTCACCTGGATCATATAGAGAAACATTTCCCATGCTTGTTCGTGCCGACTGAGATTCCAGGCTCCATAGTGAAAGATCCGACCCCGGTGGCTTCGGCTTCCGCCGAACATGAGGAATAAAACGTTGCCTCTGAGTTCTTTTTTTATTATTATTTGTTTTCATGCGGATAGATTTTAATTTACAGTTTACAGTCATATATATGTATAGACAACTAGAATATGGTTGTGGACATGACTATCAAGTTTGTATAGCTTGGATAGAAAGAATAAATATTTTTTGCTACTAGACAACTTAAACTGCGGTTAGGTGTTCAACAGACGTGGTTTCTCGCTAGGCAAGTTGAGACCACCTAACCAGGATATATGTGTGTAACTTGCTTACTTATTTTATAATGAACAAGAAGGATCTACCAAGCTTAACAAAAAAAAAACCATCTTCTCAATTTATTAAACACCAAATTTCTAAGCTTAGTTTTGAATTTCCTTTATAGCCAAAAATCAAGCCATGAAAATTAATATAAGTTGATGTTTGTGAGACCTTTGCAATGTAACTAGAGTACTTGTATTTCAACAAGGTTCCAATAACTCCACTAGGTGTTTCTATGGTCTTCTTACCTATTTTATATTTGATTTGTACTTGATTTTTGAAGTGAAATAAATATCTATATGCCTTCCTCTTAACCTTTGTATGGTTGCAATAAAAACCTAATGCTATAAGGAAATAAATTCCAAGCATTTGAACTTCCACTTCAAGTTTAAATGAATGTCTAATAAATCATAGACTGTTCAATGCAATTTAAATGCTAGTCTTTATTGCACTTAGAAAAATATTTGAGATGTTGGCCTCGGTATTTGGATTTATATTCTTAAAAGCTTATCTTTATGGTATGTTAATATTGTATCTAAAATAACAAGGATTGGGAAAGTAAGGTGCAGATCCTACCATCTATTTGTTTCCTACAGAAGAGTTGTAGACTCTCTTATACTTTTGCAATTTGTAAGATTTTAAGATCATGGTGATCGTTTACAATGATAAATTAAAAGTTATAATTGATAAATAATAATTTAAATTAAAATAAATTAGGAGAGTTTACACAATTTTATATATAATATTGATGAATATAATTAATATTAAATAAAATATATATATAAATTAATTTTAATACTATATGAAACTCATAAATATTAAGTAACCAGTTATTATATAAATAAAAGAATATATCAATTATTAATATATTTATTATAAGACTTACTTCTTATATTGTCTAATTATAAATCAATTTAGAGTTCATGGTATGTATGGGAGTATATATAAATATCTCTCAATTATATAAATATTTATATGATAAGTAATTAATATATATTGTATTAATAAAATATTTACTTGCTTTATAATATCTATTTAAAAAAAATCATTTATAAGTTTCTATGGTTTCATTGTAAAAGTGTAATAATAAATATTTCTTTCAATTTATAATGAAATATTTATATAATGATATAGATATTTATGTAAATAAAAATGCTTGTTTAAATAAAAATATTTATTATATAACTATTCATTAAATTGTTATATAATGCTAGAAAATATTTTATTACAATTTAATTAAATTAATTAATTTTTTTTCTTTAGAAAAAAATTAAATTAAACATAAATTTGATATAATTAAAAAAACATTTCATGCATTAAAAACTAATTGTTCATATTTAGTGTGAATGCCAAGCCAGCGAGTTCCCTAAACGTACCTCTATGATAAAATAATAATAGTAGTAACACCACATAGATGCTAGTAGTAACCTCGACATCGTTATATTTGGCTTGCAACGCCTTCTAACATAATCTTCTGGAATGTAAACATCCATAGCCAGATCCATTGAAAACTTGCAAAAGCAACCTACGACAAAAAAATGAAAAAGGCCCAGCTGCAATAAAAGCTTAATTAATTAAAAGCTGGAATATAAACATCCATAGCCAGATCCATTGAAAACTTGCAAGACGCAGCCTACGACAAAAAAATGAAAAGGGCCCAGCTGCAATAAAAGCTTAATTAATTAAAAGCTGGAATATAAACATCCATAGCCAGATCCATTGAAAACTTTCCAGACACAGCCTACGACAAAAAAATGAAAAGGGCCCAGCTGCAATAAAAGCTTAATTAATTAAACGCTGGAATATAAACATCCATAGCCAGATCCATTGAAAACTTGCAAGACGCAGTGTACGACAAAAAAATGAAAAGGGCCCAGCTGCAATAAAAAATTAATTAATTAAAAGCACCAGATATTAGAATAAATAAAATAACGCCCTTCGAAATTCAAATTTGAATTCACTTCAAATGGGTTTTCAACATTAATTTCGCCAGACTGGATTACGTACTGTATGACTGCAAACATTATTTACTGGCCGTCATGCCCATGGGGATCATCTGGCATCTACATAAGCCATGGATGATGCATCAACCCATATCCGCAAACCGTTAACTGGAAAGTGTGTTTGCGGCAGAAATTATGACATGGGTATCATGCCCATGGGGATCATCTGGCATCTGCATAAGCCATGGATGATGCATCAACCCATATCCGCAAACCGTTAACTGGAAAGTGTGTTTGCCGGAGAAATTATGACATGGGTTTACAGTGAAAGCAAATGTCAGAATCCTGTACTCTCACTGTCACTGTCAAAGCATTCAATACCCTATAGCATGGGAAATATGATTTGCCGTAACAATTGGTCAGTTATGCGCGCTGAAATTGTTGAAATAATTAATACGATTAACTGTTGTCCTTGCAGCAATTCGGAAGTCGGTGTCAAGATGGTTGAGACGTGTATGAACTAATACTAGTCACAATAAATCATATATTGAGATATTTAAAAGTAATTATTTTTTATTATTTAATATAAAATATTATAGGTTATAAAAATAAATAATAATAAAAAGTTGTTAAATATATAATAAATAGTAGTAAAGTGTAAAATAAATGATAAGGTTTATGTTTGGTTAAGGGTTTATTTTATTTGGATTTAAGGAAATAGGTTAATGGCTCAAGGATTTAATGGAATAGGTTAACGATGGAAGCTCTAGAGACATCTTTCAGGAGTGAAAATTTGCCCCTTTATGGATTACCATAGTTGTATGTTGGTTTGACACCTAAGTTATGATAGATTTTCCCACCTGTAAAAACAATAGATGGTAAGGTTCTTTGTATCCTTCTGTAAAAATCTGGCCATGCTAATGGTTGGTAAGACCAACTTTTGAGTGATTTTGACCACTTAAATGTCTCTGGATAGGTACTACTTAAGCCATAGATTAATGGTACATTCATCTGGAAACTGACATAAATTAGTAAACAAAAAAGTAATAAACTTTAAATTAAAAAATAAATTATAGTTTTTCTAATTAAAATTTAAAAATAAATTATTTTCCATATTATTAAATATCATTCCAATTTTTTATATTAAATT
>APFE030816806.1:0-11030 GCA_000404065.3 Pinus taeda
TAACTATTAAAAATTACATATATAGATATAATCTCATTTAATAAAATAAAATAAAGTGATCGATATCCTTTAATAAATTATATTACTGGTCGAAATTTTTTGAGCTAAGTGTAATTGTAGTTTTACTGATTTAAAATAAAAATAAAGTTTGTAGTGTGCTAAACACTTTAAAATAATTTTGATATTTCCGGAGTCAAATAAGTGTTTTCTGGAATGGTATAGCAATGCTTTTCTGGCAAGAAACCACCAAAGTTTATATTATTTCTAATTTTTTTCTTACATAAAATGGAATGGGCTACCTCAGTTGCTTAGCAAATACGCAATGCATGAAGACATGACTGGCTGTCACTTTTCATTTGAGTGTCGCGTAATAAGTACAGTTCAGCAGATTATTACAACTTTTAAACGCAAGTTCCAGGGATGCACGTGTTATGCTCTATTCGTCCGACGGAGTTAGTCTCGCAGGGAGGAAATTCGGATGTCTTTCGTGAAGTCTGCTGTGGGGTGCGAAAGGAATTTGCATAGTTTCTGCGCACATATTGACCGTCACCGACACGAGGAAGGGGCGGAAGAGCTTTGAACGCTAAAAGAGGTAGGAATTTCCGTAAAAATATTTCAAAAAAAATTGTAAAACAATGTTTTAATTGTGTTTTGATGGTGGAAATGGATTCAGCACCATAAAAAACATCTAAAACACTTGAAATTTTGAAATTTAACAACTATAACTTGGATTTACAAAAATCTTTGCCACATTTTCTCTAAATATAATCAGAATTTTCATAATTTCCAAACAATTTCTCCAACTACTTAGAATACAGCTTTATCTAAACCCATTTTTTAATTAAAAAAACTCATTTGATGGTCCAGAGGGAGCCTTACATGACACCAAACCACAAAGCTGTCCAAATAGACTAAACTGTACAAACAAACTAGTCAACCATATATATTGATACGCTTATCCATCCTGCCTATCTATCTGAGTAGAACATTCATCTATCTATCTGAAGAGAACATTCATCTATCAACCCTATCAAGTAGGTCATCAAGCCTATCAAGTAGGTCAGTGTAACCTATCTGATTGTGCACGCAGTTAGAATCCATAGAAATAGATTAACATCCTAAAAAATTTGAGCTCTCCAAATAACTTTGAATCTTAACAACTAGAACTCAAATTTACAAAATTTCCGCAGCATACCCAAAATTTCACTAGTTTTCTAAAAAGTAAATTGAAACTAATTACCAGGCAAATTCAAAACCTCATTAAAATACGATTTTTAAGAAGATAAAATTTCTGCCAAAAGGCATAATTTGACAAAATGCAGGTAAACTTTGATGTCTGGCCAGGTTTCAAACAGAAAAGAGCAGGAATAATCTTAGAACTGTGTTGAAATAGATGTGTAACGAAATTGCATTTAGATGAACAAGGTAGAAGATAAAACAAAATTTACAGAGTGGTGGTATAGATGTGTAAAGAAATTGCATTTAGATGAACAAGGTACAAGAGAAAACAAAATACAGAGTGGTCGCAGAACTCAACAACTGATCACTTACATAAATTCAGATAATTCCATACGCCAAACTCCACCATTTAATTTAAGGTGAACCCAGCCTAATCAGCCAACATAGCATTAGAAAAAATACAGAAATCAAAGAGCGATTATACAATACAAAACCCAAAACCCACATTGTGATATCTTTTATTGATCACAATAATTATATATAAATCTCTGATTTTCACACATTTAAATCACGATTATAACTTATATATAAGAAAAAACAATTTGTAGACTAACTCTTGAAAACTCACCATAACAATTAAACATTACTTCTCATCTACCTCGACCTTGTTCTGCAAAGTGACTGATACGGAACTTCTACGCCGTTTCTTCAAAACTGTAGATGCATTGAATAAAGAAATAGCGACCTCATTGAACCCATGCTTTTAGATACCAAAAATCAAAGATTGCCTCTGCCATGGCCTGTCAGTTACCGAGGAGTTAGTGACACGCTGATGGATCCATGTGATTCTTGAGATTGTACCAACGTAGAAGCTGAGGTTGCAGAGTTGGAGGTAGCAGAGGAATTCGTATGTTTGCCAGCGAAGGCATCTATATACACGGGTTGTATAGGTTGGGCAACAATCTCTAAATTGTTGGTTAACATCGACCCAACCTGTGACATTGTTGGCCGTAGCGCCCAAGAACCTTGAGTGCAAAGAAGTGCAACCGTGATGACCCTCAAGACCTGCTCTCTTGGGAATTGCCCCTCTAACGTTGGATCAACAATATCCAAAACCTGATTATTCTCGTATTGATTCCAAACCTGCATCATCATCAAGGGGATAGTTCGAATTCTATAGTTTTAAATGGGATTCAACTTGTAATCATCATTAAATAATAAACAAATGCTTAAAATCACGCACCCAATGGAGAAGAAACTGCATAGGCTCTGGGAGGCTTCTATCCAGGCTCTTTCTCCCACTCACGATCTCAAGGACCACAATCCCGTAACTATAAATGTCTGCCTTTTCTGTTAATTGTCCGTGGACGGCATACTCCGGCGCAGTGTAACCTCTGATTCATGAAAAATAGTGGTAACCTTTAATTAGTCCCTGGAATTGACAACTTATAAAGAAGATCATCTGATAGAAATTACTAAATGATTTACACAACTTACATTGTTCCTCCGAATCTGGTAGAAACATGTGATTCGTCTTCGGGGAAGAATCTAGCTAATCCAAAATCTGCTATTTTAGGATTGAATTTGTCATCTAAAAGTATATTTCCACATTTGATATCTCTATGTATAATGCGAACGATAGAATCCTCATGTAGATATGCAAGCCCTCTAGCTGTTCCCACTATAATGTTTAAACGGCTTTCCCAGCTCAAATGACTTTCTACCTCTCCTGCGTAGTTCCAATATCAGTATCTCAAAGCCTCGTACAACGTAGCACGATTTCAGAAATTAAGAAACTGAACCCTGAAAACAACAGAATTAATAAGAGAAACGTACCAAACAAATGCTTGTTTAGACTATTATTGGACATATACTCGTAAACAAGCAAGCGTTCGCGCCCTCGCGTGCAACACCCAAGCAAACGAACAAGATTACGGTGACGGACACTGGTGAGGACCCTCACTTCTGTAAGAAACTCCTGCGCGGCCTGAGTGATCTCCTGCCTTTCGTTCAGTTTCTTAACAGCAACAACCCTCCCATCCGGAAGAGTACCCTGCTCAGCAAACTCATTATAATTGATCTGCAAACAACGGACATATTTGGACGAACCCATCAAGTCTGCGTTTGATATTATACCTTGTAAACTTCACCAAATCCTCCTCTGCCAAGCATGTTGTTTCTGTCAAAATTTGCAGTCGAATCTCTTATAACCTCGTAATCAAAGACAAATTCCTCGAAGTTTCCCCTCGCAGCAAGATTCTCATCTGCGGAGAGCGTCATTAAAGCAATTTCATCATAGGCCTTGAATTCGACCAAGTTAATAACTTAGAACAATTTAGCAGCGAAACAGCTAGAGTGAAAGGATAAATTTACCTGTTCCATCATAGTTCTCTCGTTGCTTAATACGTTGACCGAATCGACAGAAGAGTATGAAGCATATCACCGTAACGAGGGCTGCTCCGCCAATGCTTCCAAGCAATATAGGCACTGTTTTCGATGACGATTTCCCCGAGGATGGTGTTAAATTCGGGGATGCTGCGTTTAAAACAAAACAAAGCAATCAACCTATGTGTTATATTGAAATCAAACTACAAATAGTTGTAGCAAATCTTACCGGAAGTCTGGTTATATGTGAAAAACGAGTAAGTTGAGTAGCGCATAAAACAGCCCGCCTCGAGACCTCGGCCTTCACTCTGGGGAGAACAGGTCAGTAATCGATTTTGAGCTTGAGTCATGCATAGTTGACAACTACTATCGGTAAGCGAGGGCCAACACTGAACAAGACCATATAAGGAGCCATCAATGGATCCAACGGCATACCCATCATTTGCAGAAGCGTTGGTTATGAGCTGCGTGGATAAGTCGAGGGCTCTTTGAAGGAATGCCTGTGCATCGCTGGAATTCGTGCCGGCACAATAAACGTAATCCCCACCGTCCACAGCCTCACTATAAAAGGTATTATTCTCATAGCGGAGAAGACAACCGTCCAAATGAACGCGAGCACCATTCCATCCAGGACACAGTGCTTTCGCTTGTGTCGACGCTTCCTTCACGCATTGGGAGCACTCGCTGGCGTTCAAATACTTCCGACAAACAGCAAGACCATACACAGGATCCGTTTTGCCAGAATCGATTTGCATTGAAGTAGCGAAGCCATCTGAAGAGAGATTTGAAATTAGGGATTGCAAAACAGAATCCAGATTGTCTGTAAACGCTGTAGGATTAACATACTTGTGGGGGCTGCACCCTTCTCCCACCAATGTAGTCTGGGGATCGAAGGCTGCAAGATTGACTGCAGTCATGATAGCCGCCATAGTAACCAGAAGTGGAAAATGAGCAAGTTCCACCATAAGTACAGCCAATAACCAATATGGTTTGGGATTGCAAGCCAACGTTGTGCTTATATCTCAAAAGCTTTGAGGACGAATGGATGCCGTCGAAATAAAATTTACTCTCGAGGCAGATTTCAATGGTGGCAAATCATAAGAGTAATTTAATGAACAATACCAGAATATTTGGATTTCAAACCGCTTCACCAAATGTACAAACTGTATTATGGAGAGAGAGACGGGTCACGGGAGCCCCTCATCTACAGGTATCTTGCTTTTAGTTTCGCATGTTTATCACTTGTCTCTTCTACTTCCATTAAACAGGTGCACAGGATATTTTAAGCCTCTCGCTTTGGGAATCGGATTTCAAGCATATTGTGTTTTCTGTTTTCTGTTTTGTATGGAGAGCCTATCGCCTTGGTAATCGGAGTTGAGCAGATTGTGTTTTGTATGGAGTGCTCTTGGTGCTTGAAGGGTTCGAGGTCGGCATCAACGGTCAATGTCCACTTGTGCTACGGTTCTTGAAGTGTTCGATGCCAACATCAATGGTCAATGTGTACGGGGAACTAGTGGGCCAAAGTTGATGACTTATTGGTTTTGATAGCATTGGAGATAAGTGTTCGATGCCAACATCAATGGTCAATGTGTACGGGGAACTAGTGGGCCAAAGTTGATGACTTATTGGTTTTGATAGCATTGGAGATAGGTAAGCCTAGATTTTCAAATTTATCTGGTCTGTTAAGTGGAAAAATTTGATGGTGTTCATTTGTTTTTCATGTTTGTTGTTTTATATAGATTTTTATTTGTAGTTATATATACGTTTTTATAGTGAAGTAGATTTTAATCTATTTATTTTTAGAAAAAAAAGAAAGGAATATGCTATTTTATCAAATTTCTTTTTAATATTTTATGTAAGAAATTTTATTGTATTAATAGGTAACAAAATTTGTGATAAGATAAACATATTGTCAAATTTAATCTTTATCTAAATCATATTTATTAAATTTGCTAAAATTTGGAAAAAAAATACATATATTTGAGAGTTTGATTGGTGTATAATTCACTGTAGCTTTACCTGGACAAACTATAATTTATAGTTTATGATATGCATTTGTTAATTTTAATGGTAAATGAAGTGACTTCTAAACACAAAATAGATGTAGAAGGTGGCCGGTTAATAGGTAAAATGGAAACTAATTGTGGGCGGAATTTTTTTTAGCTTTTAACTCGTGTTAATGGTTTAAAAAATTGAGATAACAAGGAAATAAAATGTTGAAATAATTTTATAAAAAAGCAATTGATTTTTTTATATATATTTATGTTAAGAGGAATCTTATAAAATACGTTATGAATATATTTATTTTTTAAATATGTATTGGCTAAAAAAATTACATAAAATTTGAAACTAGAGATATGTAATTTTGAGTTTTGAATATTTTATTTCTAAATATATATTAATTGCAAAAGGAGTTTACATAAGATTTTAGGCAAGATGTATGTTTGAGTTTTCAATATTTAATTTTTAAATATACTGTAATTACAAAAGGAATTTAGATAAGATTTTAGTATGTAGTTTTGAGTTTTTAATATTTAATTTTTAAATATAAATTAATTAGAAAAGGAATTTAAAGAAAGATTGAGGTAGGATGTCATTTAGTTTTGAAATTTAAGTTTTAAAATATATAATCATTACAAAATGGGTTTAGATAAGATGTGAAAAACAGAGAGATTTAGTTTAGAGTTTTGAAAGACACAAAATTTGAAGATACAAATATGTGTGGTTGTGGTTAGTCAATACATTTTAAAATTATTTATATTGATTAAATCATAAAGATTATATAAAGTTCAAAGAAACACAAGGTATTGGATTAATATATATGATTATATATATATAATATATATATATATATATAATAAGATATAGATATATAGATATAGATGTATGATTGAAATTTCAAAGTGTTAAAAATGATAAAATAAAACTGTAAATATGACTAAATAATCTTTTTTTTTTTATTAACACCCATTTGATGTAATCTATCAGTGTATACAAAGCATGAGAATTACATCATTCTAAGCCTCATTTAAATAAATAAAAATGTTGTAAATCTTGAAATGTTTATTGAAAGATCATAATTCTATCAAAATATTATAAAATCAATGAAAATGAGCCAGCCTATGTTATAGACTTATAAGAACATGACAAGTTGGTATCATTAAGTCCCTTGATTATTATTTCAGAAAATATTCTTATGATTTGTGAGTTTTTCGAGATCTATGAAAGCACAAAACTAAAGGAATTATTCATTAAGATAGTCAAGTGTATTATTTATATTAAGGATATTGATTATCCATTTTATCTCTTACTTAGACAGAAAGTACACGAAATAATGGAACATCAGACCATAATATGTAATGTCTTTGTTGATAATAAAAATGATGTTACTTTCTCCCTCTTCTTGTCAAGAATGTCATACAACATCAAAAATATTGTTCTCAATATTTAACACAAGTTTGACCAAGGATATGATCCTTGATCTTGGGATTGCTATGAGGCAAGGGGGAGGTGGAGGGTGGATTTTCAAAATATTTCAAAGTATAGTGTCATTGATCTCAATATTGTTAGAAATAATATGAAGAATGTGAAAGAGTGTGAGAGAAACATGACGTCAAGAAAAGAGGAATTGTCATTTTGGAGAACAATGGAATGAGGATTTGATTAAATGTTATAAATTGAATGAACAAAATCACTAATTATGATTGCTGTCATCCTAATTTTAGTTTTTGTGATGTTCACAATGTTCATTTTGTGTAAGTTTATATCTAAAATCAATCAATGACATACAAGTAAGATGATCACTAAGCTTAAGGAATTTTAAAATCCTAAATATAGTCATTAATTATTCTTATGTAAAACAAATAAAAACTATGAATTATCTTTATAATAATCTTAAACTAGACTTATAATGAAGTGGTGGATTGTTGAATTATTTGCATTCAATTCTTATAGTAGGTGTTTTGTTTCCATTATCTATAGTATTAGTAGGGATGCCAAGAATTACACAATAAGTGGTTGAGAGGTATTCCAATGTGCTAAAATAAAATCAAATTAAATGCCAAAGATATAACATGTCAGGAATTTTAATAGGAAATACATATTAACATTATATATGCAATAAAATAATTATGAATTGACATGTAGGTATTGTTTACAGAAGGAATATGAGATTATAAGAAAACAGAGATGACTTGATTTCCGTGGTTTTGCTTAATGTCCTTTGTTTGCTCCTCAAAATTGATACCAAGGATATTTTTTGTAAGTAATAGAGTGTAACCAAAGATAACAAAGAAGATAGCATTATGGCAGCACAAATGGAATTAGTGTTAGTGTGAGACTAAAAATGTAAAGTATGTGAACTTTATGAGATTGAATTTTCCATGTTGACAAGAATTGACAATGCTCATAACACATGGACTCAAATGGAGTTTCACAAAGAAAAAGTGTAACCTTTTTTGGGAAGCTTTAATTAAGTGACACATAGAAGGGTGTATGTATCAATACGATAATAGACTATTTATTCAAGTATGATTTATTTGTTGGCTATGTGATGCATTTATGTTGTGAAAGGTATGTCATGGAAAGACACACCTTATCAACAATATGTATTTAGAAGTGATTTATGTGGTGGTTATGTGATGGATTCATGTTGTGAAAGGTATGTGATAGAAGGGTAATCCTTATTAAGGAAAAGATAAGAGTCATTTCGAATAAAGATTATTTTAATCTTTAGATGCCAAGGAAAGTATTGCGTAACAAGTGAGTCATCATTGACCAACCCAACATTGAAATTAAAGAAATTAATGAATTATTGAAAATGCAATATTTCTTCTACCATTAAAATATTTGATAAATATAGTAAGTAAAATGTGATTTCAAAACTTTACATTTATTTTGGACATTTACTTTGGATTATTATTTTATGATGAATTTTAACTCATTAGAAGAGACGAGAAGGGTCTAATTTGATGATAAGGTGTAGGTATCTCTTTGTAGGGAAGAGAATACCCTAAAAGGATAACTAGATGCCATTGAAATCAATTTTAGATTTTGACAATGAAATGATGTGTGGGGTAAGGTTTTGATAGATTAAATTTAATTATTTTCTTCTATAAAAACAAAAATATAAATCATAACTTTCATGGCAACTCATGAAATCCAAATCAAATTTATTATACTTTAATTTAAAGAAACATAGCATTAAAATTATTTACTTAAATTTATCATAAGAACTAAATAAAAATAAATTAATTATCATAGAAAACTTGTGTGATTGATAAATACTCATTAATCAATCAAATGTGAAAAATGAAAATATTGATGAATTATGGAATATCTAAATAAAATTTTATAATTATTTATTATAAAAAAAATAATTTTAAAAATTTTAATTTAAGCGAATTGAAAATTAATTTTATATAAAATCTCAAATAATATATATATATATATGATTAATGACTTTGAGAACTACCTCAAAATCAAAATTGGAATCCGACATTGAGATGGTGTGTGAAAAGGAATGGAGAATATTGATTGTTTATGCCCTCAAGGACTTGACTTAGCATTAAAGACTTTGACTACTACTCGATGGCAATGAAATTAAATTTTGATTTTGATATTTAAGATAATATGGGGTGTATATGTTGGTGGATGGTCCTACATTATTTCTTTCTTGATAAAAGATTAATTTATAAATATATATATATATATAATATATAATATATATATATATATGATTAATATGAATTATTAAATTAGAATTAAACATTGAAATAGTGTGTAAGAAAAATTGGATGGATGAATATTAATAGTTTTCAATTTTTAAACGAGACTATTTTTTAAATTACAAAACTTCAAAAATCAAAATTAGTGATAAGACTTGCTTTTATATGACTTGACTTGTATTTGTATTAATGACTTTAATAACTATTCAATTACATTGAAATTAGATTTAGATTTCAATTACATTGAAATTAAATTTAGATTTTGACATCGCGTCCCATTTCGAGATAATATGGTGTTGAAATTAGATTTAGATTTCAATTACATTGAAATTAAATTTAGATTTTGAGATCGCGTCCGATTTTGAGATAATATGGGGTGTATATGTTTGGTGGATGGCGTACATTATTTTCTTCCTCGATGACTTTCGGGGGCGGCTTGATGCATCGAAATCAAATAACTATAAAAAATAGGGTTGAATGTGAAGCAGATCGGTGAGAGGGAGACCATGAACAACATTCGTAAAACGTCACTAAAAATAGAGGGTTGAATGTGAACCATCGATCCGAGGGAGACTAAGCAACCATTCATAGAAACCAACAATAAATGGGGCCGACCTATTTTCGTATATTGAGATGGTCATCAAGTGGGTAGCTTTTTTGCTAGTATGAAAATTGATTATTATTTTTTTAATGTATTAACCTATTATTTTTGGCTGATATTATATTGCCATGTAATATTAGTATAGGATAAATAATATTTATATTTAAAATAGTTTGAACCGTTAAACATATCATTTTGAGGGAAACATCGAATCAAAGAGGTATATATTATATAATATATATATAAGTATATAATTTAATTTAATTTTAATTGTTTAATTAAATTTTTACTATTTATATTAAAATTTTTGTATAAATATAAAATATAAATTATAAAATTTTAGTTTATTGGAAGAATTTTAATTAGGCAATTATCAATTTTATGAAATACTTTAAGTAAATACAGATTCAACTTTAGAATCTTATGAATTAATATAATAAATATTGTTAATTGTGGATTTAATGTATATGATAGAAGATGTATTATTGGATATGTAATAATATATATAACAATTTAAAATTATAATATTTTTAATTTGTTGGTGTTATTGTTATTATTAATTATTATTGGATTTATGGTTTTGGTTATTAATAATATATATTTTATTTATATAAATATGTATTTTTTTATTAATCAACGTAGATATATTTTTGACACAAAATTAATTTGTCAATTTATTTTTTTTCTTTTATAAAATTTTATAAATCTAAACATATTAAAAATTATATTTTACTAAAAACTATATACCAAAAAATTAAAGGGAATTGTTATTAAAAAATAAAAGAATAAAAGATAAAAATAAAATTTAAAATTAAAGCTCAAATTAGTAAATCTATTAGCGTTTTTAAATTATAATGATGAATCAACCTACTTAACAAATAGCAATTAATGAATATTATTTTATTGTTGATTTAATAATTGAGTTACGATAGATTTTCTCATTGTTTAAAAAAGAAAGAAAGAAAAAGATCAACTACAAACCATGTGCACGACATTAATCTATTAAAATCACAATTATATAACAACATAGACTACCTTAATACTCATTCACTATAATTCTGTATAAAAAATAAATATGAGCTCGTGTATTTGTGTTTAAATATTTTGGAATTTGAACTTAAATCATTTTTATTTAGCTA